>PITA01004022.1:0-129699 GCA_004023965.1 Spilogale gracilis
GGGAGGGAAACGAAACAACAGAGATTTTGAGCACAGAAACAAACTGAGGGACTTGGAGGGAGGGGGGTGGAGGGATGGGAGAGCCTGGTGGTGGGTACTGGGGACACCTAAAGCGGGGAGCACTGGGTGTGGGGAATGGGGAATGAATCTTGAAACACTGGAAAAAAAATTTAGTAACAATAAAAAAAAAATAATAAAATAAAATAAAATAAAATAAAATAATAAAATAAAATAAAATAAAATAAAATAAAATAAAATAAAATAAAATAAAAAAGTAGCTGTCAACTTGATGGATATAAATAATGGAAGACTATATTCCTACCAAAAAGATAAAGAGACTTACCTACTATCTTTTGAAAATCTGTTCCCCACTAAAATTAATTCATTTTTAAAGCAAAACTAATACATTTTTAGATTTAATTTCTGAGCCTTTGTAGATAAAAATAATGTCTGGTCATAGTTGTGTCCTTCCTGGAGATCACAGTATATCTTTGTTACTAACATATTGTAGAAAATACAGATAAGTCATATAAGCCACACTTGAACTGTGAAGTATGTATGTGTGTATATGTTATACTATATATATAGCAAGGCAACATATATGTGACATGTCTTCAAATGATCAGCACCTTTCTTAATCTCCCAAGTAAAAAAAGGATTTTAAAAGTGAAAGAGGGTCCCAAAATGTCTTATTATCTTTATTGACCCAACTTTTCTAAACATAAATGCTTGAATACTACTAAAGGATAAATACAGTAAAATGACTCCCATAACAATATAAAATAAACAGATGTAAAAGGCATTACTTATTTAATGAGAGGATCAATAAAATGTTTCAAGTGATTAAAGGAAAATTAAAGTATCACATATACCTAGGCAGTAGAGGAATACTGAAATGAATTTATATGTAGTGCAAGTAGCTCTGTCCACAGGACAATAATTAGTACACTGGAGACAACTAATTTGCTTTTCTGTGAACACAATTAATATGCATTATTTTCCATTTTCTGTAATTCATTCGCTTATAAAATAGATCAAAGACAATAAAAGGTAGAAACAATTCAGATAGGTACTCTAGAAGGCACCTAGTTTTCCAATGAAAGAAACCAAATACTCTTTCAGAACTATTCCCAAATCTTTTACAGTTTTTTTCTAACAATAAACAAAGAATACTACTTCACTTAGAAATACCATACTTTCATAGAATTATCTTGCACTAAGCAACATTGTTTTCTCTAAATCTTTTCATAAGTAGACTTAATAATTCAAGTTTTCATCTATTCCTATGGATCTAGATTTGAATCTCTACATCAGTATGTCATATTATTCTAACATTTTTAAATGTTTTCTTAAATGACCAGATCAGGTTGACAAATAAAATTCTGGTACAGACAACTTTTTAACAGATGTCTTGAATTATAAACAGGAAAATGCCTTTCTTTTGAGTACATCTCAGTTGCTAATGTTACTACAATACCAGGCTTGCTGGCCAATGAGTGCAAAAAGTAGATATTTGAAAGGAGTAAGAACCAGAGCAGGAATCACAAAGTTAGCTAGGAATCAAGATAAAACTTTCTTGTTATCTGCTCTTTTTAGATTCTTTTGTAATCACTCTACTCAAACAAATAATCTCTGTTCCAAGCTTCTTGATTTCTACTTGTGTATATCTCTTAAGGAAGCCACTTAAAAAATTTATACATATATACATACATATATATATGTATATACACATATATATGTATATACACATACATACAGAGACAGAGAGAGAGAGAGAGAGAGAGAGAGAGAGAGAGAGAGAGAAAGCAGGAGGAAAGGCAGAGGGAGAGAGAGAAAATCTTAGACTCCATGCCCAGCGCAGAACCGGACACAGGGCTTGATCCTGACATCATGACCTGAGCTGGAACCAAAAGTTGGACATGCCAATGACCAAGCCACCCAGGCTGCCCAAAGAAGGCACTTTTTAAATTTAGCTTGAGGTTGTTCATTTTGGGGATTCCATAGTGGTCAAAGTTAGGGTACTCTGAGAGGGAATGCCCTCGTATGGAACTGTTTCACAGGTGTAGTTTGAGGGGTTTGATTTGGGAAAGGACCTTATACATCACCTATGATAGTGGCCTTATTTAACAAAGGAAAAGCCAAGGTCAGGGTAATACAAATGTCTTACCTCAAGCTTCCGAAATTTCACTTGAATATTCACTACATCAGCCAAATTAGAATAATTCTCATTTGAATAACCATGCAAGATTCTATAAGAAATGCATTAATAGAAAATTAAGAAGCTATTCCAAATTTTTCAGTTTATTTATTTATTTGTTTATTAAAATTTTATTTATTTACTTAACAGAGAGAGGCACAGTGAGAGAGGGAACACAAGCAGGGGGAGTGGCAGAGGGAGAAGCAAGCTTCCCACCGAGCAGGAAGCCCGAAGTGGGGCTCCATCCCAGGACCCTGGGATCATGACCTGAGTGGAAGGCAGATACTTAATGACTAAGCGACCCAGGTGCCCGGAGGATATGGTTACATGTTTCCCACCAGACAATTACATGCATACATTTACACATACTCATACAAGAACACATAAACACAGGGGGGGTCATGCATATACATACTTTAATTTCTTTTCTCTTAAGTTTTAAGCTATAGCTTATCTCCCACTGAATAGAAAAGCTTACTGATATCATTGGAAATACTAGCTAAACAGACACAAACATTCTTCTCATTATTCAAGGACACTGTATTAGAACCCTGTGCATGTAGAGCAGAAGAAATAAGAACCAGTAACAATATTAGTGATAACACAATATTCAGGAAAATAGATGATACACTTATAACTTAATAAATTGAAGAGAAAAAGAACAGTTAAAAGCAAAGTAATAAATGTCAAAAGTTGCTATTAAACAAAAGACTGCCTTTTATGAGTCTCCTAAGATTAAAAAAAAAGTCAATGGTGTGTCTACTAGCATCTCTGTAATGAGTACTGCAATGTAATTTCTATCTATTGACTTCATTATATTTTGTTGGATACCTACTTCTATTCCTATAATGAAATTTGAGATAAAATAATACTACAATAACAGATAAAGAAAAAATTCAGTTCTGAGTGATCTGGAAAAGTCATACCAATCAAATATCTTTTCTTCCTTCTATATTTTTTCCTTTAGAAAATTCTGTTATAATACCTAATATTTGGAATGGATATACAAACTACACATTGACTTAGCAATCTCTTCCTGAAAAATATATTCCATATATTTATTTGGAAAATAAAAACAAATCCCCCTCCACCTGGTCCAGTCCCTCTCAGGTGCCAAATTACTTTTTATTAAATGATTAGCTTACTTAAGACTGGGCAGGCCGAGTGCAAGTATATATTCCTTTCAATGGAAATTAGATTAAAATTTTATTTCCAGGTATGTATTCACACTTTTTTTGAAGTTTTATTCATGTACACATGTATACATGTAGCTTTATTAAATACGAAAGGGAGTTTAGTTCTATATTGGTGAGTTCTTGTAAGGAAATTCACAAAATGTCCAAAAAGATTAATATTCATTTGGGCTAAAAATGCAATTTAAGCCATTAACATTTTAGTTAGTTTACGTCCTGGTTGTCATTTGACATGGGTAGTGATAGAAAACTGTATAGCATATGCACCCCCAAATTATTGATATTAAACTTATTTTTAAATTATTAAAATTTCTGAGGAATATTCACATTAATAACTAATCTTTAAATTTTTATTTTAAACATCTGGAGATATGATCACAATGTTATATGAATTTATAATCAAATCTGACATCTGGATTTCTAATCTATGATATTTCTATAAATGTTATTTAAATAATTGCCAAAATTCTGGTCAGTATTAAATAAATGGATCAGCCCATTTGTTCCTGTGATACCAGATTGTTTTAGACCTAGCATTATATTCTATCATTGTTGTTTCTCCATTTCTCCATTTTATTCATTTAAATGTCTATTTCTTATAGGCCAAAGGAATAAATTATAAACTCTTTAGTAACATGCATATTTGACAAAATTGTTAAATGACAACTGGTTAGTATATGTCATTCTGAAAATTTGATAATTTGAAGCCAGATTTATATGAGAGTTTTTTTTTTAATTAAGGAACAATAATTTGAAAGCTTCTTAAAAAAATGCTCCCAATTTATATAAAGTATTATGGTCAAGATATAATTTTCCTCTTTGCTGGAATAATATTTGGCTTATGAGACATTTAATATCAAGTTATTTTTATTTCACTTTTTAGCAAGAGACATTAATCATTTAATATAATAGTTCTATAACATGGATATAGAACACTGGGTACTTGTTATAGTCTAATCCTGGGGTCTACGATGGAGCCAGCTGACTTCTTTTCTTTATAGTAAATATTGTCTATAAGCACAATATGAAGCCATGTATAAACATCAATAATGAAGAGTTGCTAAGGGAAAATGACCCATGGATGACTTACCACTACATGCAAATTAATTAGATACCAATTACATCTCAAAGGGCCTTGTAAATATGATTAAATACTAATAGAAAAAGTGGGAGATGAAACAATATAATTACAAAAAGTAGGGAAAATTGGAAAACATTTAAAAATGGTAATAGTGCCTTAGAAGTTAGCTAATCTCTTTCTCTCTGAGGATATGTAGCATTTTAAAAAATTTACATAAATCTTTTATTTATAATAGTTTTAGATTTATAGAAAAGTGAAAATAGCATAGAGAGTTCCCATTCATGCCCATATACAGTTTCCCTGATAATTAATTAGTATGTTTGTTTGTCATAATTGAGCCACTGAACTGATGCATTTTTACTAATTAAATAAAGTCCATATTTTGTTGAACTATCCTTAGTTTTTCCCTACCACATTTTTTGTAGTTGTTGTTCTGGGATATCATCCAGTACACTATAAACATTTAGTTTTCATGTTTTCTTAGGTTTTCTTGGCTGTGATAGTTTCTCAGACTTTCCTTGTTTATAATGACCTTGACAGTTGAGGTGTACCACTTAGGTGTTCTGTAGAATGTCCTTCTATTGGAATTTGTCTACATTTTCCTCATGATTAAACTAGGGTTCTATGTCTTGGGGAGGAAGAGGAAGATCACAGAGATAAACTACAATTTTCATCATATATCAAAAGAACATATTATCAACATGACTTATCTTTATTGATTTGACCTTGTATATCTGGCTAAATTAGTGTTTGTCAGTTAGTTTCACTGTAATGTTTCTACTTCCCTCTCCCAGACTGTAATCTTTGGAAGGAAGTCACCGTGCACAGACTACACTTTAAGAGTGGGGAGTTACACACCTTCTCCTTAAGGACAGATTATTTATGTGGATTATTGTATATTCCTTATCTATTTATTTGTTAACTCACTCATATATTTGCAACATAGGGATTCATTGATCCTGATTTGTTTTGTTGCTCAATTTGTTCCACCTTTGACCTTTAGGAGCCCTTTATGTTGATCTGTGTCCCTTTGATTTATACCCATTGTTATGGACTGAATTGCAACTCTCCAAAATTCATATGTTAAAACCCTAATCTAATAGAATAATTGTCTTTATAAAAAGAAGAAGAATACTAGAAGTCATTCTGTCTTTCTTTATCTCTCTCTTTCCCACATGCATGTAGAGAAAAGACCATGTGAGGGTACAGTAATAAGTTGGATATATATAACCTGGGAAGAGAGGTCTCACCAGAAACCTAAATGGCACTTTGGTCTTTGACTTTGGGCCTCCAGAACTGTGAGAAAGAAAATTAATTTCTTTGTTTAAAGCACCTCGTCTGGTATTTTGTTATGGCAGTCCTAGAAGACTAATACATCTATCACTGTGGATCTTTTCCCTCCCCTGCTGAACACTTCCTTATTTTCTGGAATTAAAAGGTACTTAGGCTTATCTTCTACATCCTTCACCCAGTCCTAGAATCAGCTATTTCACCAAGCCCTGGTTCCTAATATTGGAAAGCAGTATCAGAAACCTAGATCTTAGGGTGCCTGACTGGCTCAGTTGGTGAAGCAGCCTGCTCTTGATTTCATCTCAGCTCATGATCTCAGGGTCCTGGAGTAAGGCTCCACGCTCAGCCGGAAGTTGGCTTATGGATTCTGTCTCTTTCTCCTTCTCTCTGCCTCACCTGCATTCATGTGCTCTCTCTCTCTCTCAAATAAATAAATAAATAACTAAATAAATAAATAAATAAACAAACTCTTTATATATAAAAAAAGAAACTGTATCTAAATACAGCATCTCTCTTTTGATCAGTAAAAACCTGACATGTAGAGGACACTTCACAAATAATAGACATTGAGTCTAAGTTTTGAAAATAAAATTATTTTTGAAACTAAACTAAAACTAACTTTACCTACAATAATTAATATAAGCAATTAACTAAGCAATAGATAGTTATGGACAAGAGAAACACAAATATCTAGAAATTTGATATTACACTTGCTCTAAAAAACTCTATCTAAATTAATTTAAATCACTTTCAAATAAAGTCTTAGGTAAACTATTACTTGTAATACCTTTCTTTCCTTCTTTCTTGATAGGTATAATCAGGAATATTATTAAACAAGAGATACCATGCTTAATTCAGCAAAATAACTTCTTTCAAGTTTCTTAGAATATTAAGTATTTCTCAGTATTATGCTTTCCTCAATATTGCTGCCCATAGTTTATCAAGAAAAGGTACTCTAAAGTTTAAATAATTTAAAAAGTGTTTTCATTACGGTGTGCCACATAACAGTAAAACAGCAAGAGTATACTATTCTTATTTTTTTTAAAGATTTTTATTTATTTGACAGCGAGAAACACAGCTAGAGAAGGAACAAAAGCAGGGGGAGTGAGAAAGGGAGAAGCAGGCTTCCCGCCGAGCAGGGAGCCTGATGTGGGGCTTGATCCCGGATCTCTGGGATCATGACCTGAGCTGAAGGCAGTCACTTAACCAACTAAGCCACCCAAGCTTCCAAGAGTATACTATTTCTAATCACTGACAAATACATTTTACCATATATATATATATATATATATATATATTCACATATATAAGAAAGTATATCTCAGAACATTTCCTGCTCCTCCAGAATCTTGCCTCATGCTCCTTCTGAGTCAATACCTAATCCCCCTTCATAACCATTATCTTGACATCTGTCACTATTGATAAATTTTACTCATTCTTATATATTATATAAATGAAATTACACTGTATGTATCATTTTGTATGTGCATTCTATCATATGATATATTTTATTTGAGATTCATCAATTTGAGATTGACTTTGTCACTTTTTTAATTTTTGTAGCCATGGAGCTATAATTATATGGTATTTGTCGCATAGATACACTACAACAATTTTTTTAAAAGATTTAATTGTATGTATTTATTTTTCAAGATTTTATTTATTTGACAAAGAGAAACACAGCTAGAAAGGGAATACAAGCAGGGGAACTGAGAAAGGGAGAAGCGGACTTCCCACAGAGCAGAGAGCCCGATGCAGGGCTCGATCCCAGGACTCCAGGATCATGACCTGAGCCGAAGGCAGATGCTTAATGACTGAGCCACCCAGGTGCCCCATTATTTATTTATTTGACAGAGAGGAACATTGCTAGAGAGGGAACACAAGCAGGGGTAGTAAGAAGGAGAAGCAGACTTCCCGCTAAGCGGGGAGCCAATGTGGGGCTCAATTCCAGGACTCTGGGATCATGACCTGAGCCAAAGGCAGACGCTTAATGATTGAGCGACCCAGGCACCCCATATTATAACAATTTTTAAAAATTGATTATCCTTTTAATAGACATTTCCTTTCCAGAGTTTGGCTATTAATAAGTAACACAGTTATGACCATTCTTTTACTTGGATTTTGCTGGGCATAGACATTGTCAAGAACTGCAAAGGTCTGAGATTTTACCCACCTTACAAGGTTATGTTAGTTCGCCACAGTTTCATGGGTTAGAAGTAAAGAATAGCTTATTAATCACAATAAGAATAGTAGCCAAAATATTAGTTTTTTGTTTTGTTTTGTTTTGTTTTGCCTTGGTTTTCTTGAGTCGCAGTTCCTACAGAACACCATGAAGAGGGCCAGTTAACAACTGGACTGTGTTAAGCAGAAGAACCCTAAGCTTAGGGAACTGAAATCTTTTATAATCAGCAATAAGCTTGTAGCTACTTTCCTTCAGAAGGAGACGTTTTATTGTTATTGTACTGGTGTGTAAGAATGTTTTTCACAAAATAGATATTATCTTCAAAAGAAGATATTATCTATATTTTCCAAAGCTTTTGCAAAACAAATAACCCTTAAAAGACCCTAGGATAGGGTGCCTGGCTGGCTCAGAGGTTAAGCCTCTGCCTTACACTCAGGTCATGATCTCAGGGTCCTGGGATTGAGCCCCACATCAAACTCTCTGTATAGCAGGGAGCCTGCTTCCCCCTCTTTCTCTGCTTGCCTCTCTGCCTATTTGTGATCTCTCTCTCTCTGTCAAATAAATAAATAAAGTCTTAAAAAAATGTACCCCAGGACAAAGGGCAGTCAGTGTCTCTACTTGTAAGATAAATATAGAACTACAGGAGACCATTTGATAATTGTTTTCTCAACTATATCTACTCTTTTTCCTCTAACACCTTGGCTTCTGGTGAATTTTCTGATGATTTATGTGACCAAAAAGAGGATGGGGCCAAGCCTAGCATTTAATGCTATTATGTACTATGCACACAGCAGGATGAGACCAATATGTAATACTGAGTTCAACTATAAGTTTGAATTTGAAACCCAGAGTCCAGGATACAACCAGCAAAACAATTCCCATAAATCATCAATGTCTGCCTCAGAATGCCAAGTGGCTTTCTCCCTCCATTTCTGTATTACCTTTTCCACTTGGCTCTTGCATTAAAGCCCAAGATATAGCAAGATATATTAGTGATTACAAAAACTCTACCTTGGCCTGCAAGAAGGAAATCCAGGAGAATTATCTGAATTCCATCAGTCATAACAACTTGAGACAATAAATTGAGACTGCTGTGGACATCTTTCAGGTCCAAAATGGAGGCATTGATCACTTTAGGAATAAATTTTGTACCAGTTATTTATTAGTGTAAATCCAATTAAAGCCATAATAAAATACCACTACATATACAGTAGAATGAAAAAAAAATACAAAGGTTGGAAACCCAAGTGTTGTCAAGGATGTGATTCAACTTAAGTTCTCATACATTGTTGGTGGGACAGTAAAATTATAAAACTACTTGAAGATATTTTGGCAGTTTCTTACAAAGTTAAACACGCCCTTACCCTATGACCCAGCAAGTTCATGTCTAGGATTTTATCTGAGAGAAGTAAAGGTATAAGTCTACACAAATTTTCATAGTTTTATTAGTAAAAGCCAAACCCAAAAGTAATACAAATATCCATCAAGAGACAAATGACTAAAAAAATTGTTTTCTAATCATAGAATTATTGACAATAAAAGATAATAACTACTGATACATGCAATAATGTGCATGAATCTCAGAAACATTATTTGTGCAAAAGAAACAAAAGAGGACATAAAGAATAATTCCACTGATATGGCATTCATTTCACAGAATAGGCAAATCTTGTTAGTACTGTATTGGAGCTGGCTCATATCAGCTGTAAAATTTTCAGGATTTTGGTGAGCCAGTTGAACAAAGCAATTATTATAATTTGAATTATACATATTTATAATTAAATAATATATAATAAATACTGAAAACTTAAACACTTCTTATCTATGTTGAGTTTATATATTCATACTGTATTTGAAAGGTAAAAATAATATAATACTGTAGCATGGTATACAATTGCAAATTTCTTCTCAACTCTATATTCAGTGATGTTACATTGGTAGCATAAAATCAGCCATGGTGCCATGGTAGGAGACTTTACACTATCAAAATTGGTAAACTTTACAAAATAGGTTGTTGATGTTTGAGACAGTTTTTAAGTCAACACACCACTGTGTTCAGTGCATAGTGGATAGAAATCAGACAGACAGTTGTCTGAGAAAGTGATAGGTGAGGAATAACTTGCAAAGAATATAAGAGAACTTACGGGGCTTATGGAAATATCCTCAATCTTGTTTGGGATATGTTTAATGAATGCATAAATTTGTCAAAATGAATTAAACTAAGGAGAGCATCAGTAGAAGCTGTGATATAGCAATAAAATAAATGACCAGAGAAGTGTAAGTTTTGGGAGATTTATGCTGATGTGCTTAGATGGATACTGAAAGTATACCCAGTTTGGCAAGGTACAGCATCTAGGAAACAGAGAAATATTAATATTTGTTTTAAAAAATTATTGTAACTCATCAGATCCCTTATTGGCAATGGAATCCTCCAGAACTGAGTAATCACATAAGCATATATGTGAATTTTTGCTAGAATTCTACTAAAACAAATTTCCTACGCTTGTGATACTTTTCTAACAGAAGTCAGCAGCTAGATAAGCAGACTTAATCTTCAGAAATAAGTTTGAATCTAAGAGAGGGAATGAATTTTAAGATAATTTGATAAAACGTCAGAAAAGAGAGTAAAGACAAAATCCTAGTCAATTCAGACAAAGAATGGAGGGTCTGTATTTATTTCTAAAATACAATATGCAAGGCAGTCAATGAGAAAACAGTATTACCACACTACTGTCATGCTGAGACCTTGAGTTTGCAAAGATGGTAGGGGCTAGGTTTTCCGTTCTACTTGCCATTGTTTAAAGCAGAGATCGTAAATTAGCTCAGGGCTAATATTACCTTTCTATTGAATGGTACTTATTAGTTTGATGACACTCGAGGAACCATACCCCCACTTGATTCATGCCCATTTGTAGTCCACACCCATATTGATTCTGGGTTTGACCATGTGACTAGCTATGACCAGGGAATATGAACAGGCCTCATAAATATGAAGGCTGGATAAGAGCTTACTTGTCTTGAAACTAAACCACTATGATGTGAGGAAGTCCAAGAAATCACATAGAGAGGCCCACATGCAAAAGTACTAAGACTGTTGATCAATGATCCTGGCTGATCTTCCATCTGGAGGGCAGTGCCAACTCCAACCTTTTGAGTAAGGCCATACTTAGATTTTTGCTATCTGACACTCCATTAGACACCAAGTCAATCAGTCCACACACCAAAAGATGAGAAATAAAGAATTTTGTCATTTAAAGCCACGAGGTTTTTGATATGTTATGCAGCAGTATAAAACAGAAATGGTATATCTCTATTTGAGAATTATTTTTATTCTCATTCCTATTATTGATATACTTGTCACTATTCAATGTATTCAATGTAAAGCATAATAAAAATTATTCACCTAAAACTGTAGGCAATATTTTAATATTCACTCCATTTTAGTTTATGCTCTAGGAAAAAAAAATGACTCAAGGGCAAGCACTGAATAATTTCCTACAAGTATTTTCTATAAGCAAAAACACCGTCTCTAAAAACAAGTATTGTACAATTTCCTGAAGGAATGTTTTTCAGTTGAGAGAAACAGATTTTACCCTTAACCAACTAAGCCAATCTTTTTTACATAATATTTACTATTATTTATTATTTATTTATTAGACTCCATCCCAGTATGAAGCCCAACATGGTGCTTGAACTCATGACACTGAGAGGGAGACTTGAGCTGAGATCAAAAGTCAGATGTTAGAAACAGTTGTTATGGACGACTATTTAAGCTTGTGAGATAATGCAAACATTTAAAAAGAAGGCCCTCTCGATGCCTAATATATTTTGAGCCAACTGAAATAAGCTTTAAAAACTCTCCTGTTCCAGATTTATATCATTTATGCAGAGCTGTATTAGGGAGTAGTGACTGAGAGCATACTGCCTTCAACTACGATCCTTGGTTTGAATCTTGGCTCTACCCTACTAGTTGAGTGACCTCAAATTATATAACCTCTCTATATCCAAGTTTTCTCATCTATAAATGACAACAAAAATTGTACATATAATATAGGGTTATTATAAAGGCAAAAGGAGTTAATATTTATAAATTACTTACAATAGTTAGAACCAAATCCATGCTATATAAGTATTGGTCATTATTACACATTAACATATACTTCAAAATTAAGATTATAAAATACATGCGCACATTTTCACATCAGTAGCACTTCTAGGGATCAAATGCTGAAATTGACTCATTTACAAATCTAAGAGTCCATTAGGAAATTAGGAGAGAAAAAAATTCTTAAATATGAAGGGAACTTAATTTAGGACCTTATAAGCAACAATATTAATTTTCTATAGGGTTAAAAATTCATATAATCTGATTAACCATAAATCATATAAATAACTTAGTATTCCCTTTAATTATCCAGAAATAGATTTCTGATCTTGAAATGGTTTGTTAGCTTAATAATGTCTACAAGTTAACATGCTTTTAATTTTCTTTTAACAAAATTTCATTTATTGTATATCTAAGTTAAATGAGCAGAATTGAAAATTTTTATTTCACTTTGTTGATCAATAAACTAAGTTGCATTGACTGTCATCTGAAGCTATAAATATAAACCTGTGCATATGAAAGGTTAACACACTTCCCTACAGAAGAGTTTCTTTGAACATCTGGCTTTTTAAATTCAAAGGAATATCTCTTGCATTTATTTTGCATACCTCTTAGGGTTTGGTCTTTTTTCATACATACATGAAAAATATTAGGAAACATCTGGAAATGATGAAAGCAGAAAACAGAAACCAAAAATGGAAAAGATCCACTGAAGCAAGTGCTTTGTTCTCCTGTCCCTACAGGGACTGCAACTAATCAAGAATGAAAAGCAGGAAGAGGAGCAGGATAGGGTAGAGATAACAGAGGTTTGTATAAAGCCCAGTCAGCTGGTAGGGTATTCAATATGGCACACTCCAGAGCTAAAACCCATGTTCATACACACTGATTGGCATAATAGACTTGAGGTATCTGAATTACCACTTGACCCAAGATCAGAGACTATTTTAGCTTTAAGTTTTTAAGACATAGTGGTTTCATGAGAGGCAGAAGCAAGCCCTGTATAACCTCACTGAAGGAGATGATTAGTGTGTTAATTCATTCAAATATACTCATGCGTTTATTTTTAAACATCTGGCCAAAGAAGGGACATCGAAAGTCACCAAATCATCATTGTCCAGATAGTTTACTGAAATTGAGGCATTTTAACAATGATTCTCGTTTTTATTCTTTAAAATTATTCAAATGGCACACATTTTAAAGGGTCACAACAGTATTCATTTGTACCATCTAATTATTTTCTTTAACTTAGAGTTCTTCAAGAAAAATGTACTAATTTTCTAACTGCTAACTCAAACCTCCCTTCATTCTATAACCTAATAAATGCTTTTAAGTATCAATTATGATATTTGTGTTATGAACTGAGCATACGTGATGACTAAGACACTGTACTTACCCACACTGTATTTAAAACATAAGGGTAAAGGAAATAAAACTAGTGATAAAGGTAAAGTGTTATGAATAGAATGACATACAGGGAGGGAAAAGACTCTCACCAGGAAACCTAGTCAAAAGTAGATCTCTACAAATGAGTCATTAACCATCATTTAGGCTTGTTTTTATGATTACATTTGATAACTAGAATTCTTAAAACGTTTCCTTGAACATAGCAAGAGTTCAATAAACATTTGTTTGTATTAGTATTAGTATTTCTCAAGCTCTGAAGCTTTTATAAAAATGGAAATTTCAGCAGGATATATTAAAACAATGTTAAGAAGGTGAAACTATCTGACATTTTAACTTGGTTTCAGAGGTAGTATTAAAGAAAACATTCTCTCCACTTAGAAAATAGGAAGGGCGTATGTAATTTTTGGTCCCAAATTTACCGCCTTGGTTGGTATATATAGATAACTACATATTCCTTAGCAAGAATCTAAAGCTGGGGTTCCTGAGTGATACTTTTTAATGTGATGCTCTCACACATCTTAACTACTACAGGTCTCTGAATGTTAATAGATGAAGCACTCTCTCTCAGTAAACCACTTCCTAGATCTCTTAATACTCTGCTGAGTGAATTGGTTCAACATTTCACTTTAGAGAGCATCGCTAAAAACTTCAGTGATGTTGAATCTGGCCAGGCAGCTTCTAAGAGTTTTGTCCTAACTTCAGCAATCAGAAAGCTATACACATAAATCCTAAATTACTAGAGCTAGCAGAACCAATATTGCATTTTAGAAATTAAGTAGAAATTAAGTTCAAAGTATCACAGTTTTAGAAAGCTATGACCTGACTTTATTAATTTAATATCTATATGAGGAAGAGTATTTTTTTTCTTACAGACTAAAACCCCAAATGTGGAAAGAGTTGAATTGTCTAGGAATGCCACAGGCAAAATGTGTATTACATTCATGGATCAGTAATTAAAATTAAGGAGCAGGTCCACTGGGTTTGATCTCAGGGATAAATGGAAATCAATGCTTAAGTTTCACCATAATTCTACCTCTCATATCTAATTCAGAAGGCTTATTCTGTGAAAATGAAATTACTGTGTTTTTGGGGTTTTTTTGTTTTTGTTTTATTAAGATTTTATTTATTTATTTGACAGAGAGATAAAGAGCATAAGTAGGCAGAGCAGCAGGTAGAGGGAGAGGGAGAAGCAAGCTCCCCGCTGAGCGGGGAGCCTGATGCGGGACTCAATCCCAGGAACCTGGGATCATGACCTGAGCCGAAGGCAGCTGCTTAACCGACTGAGCTACCCAAGCGCCCCAATAACTATGCTTTTAAGAGAAAAATTATAAGTTAAATTGGATAGCTCCAATTATGGAAGTGAGCCAATTAAATCTCATTTCTTACTGGGGCCCAATCATGTTTGCTATCTAAGACTAATTACATCAATGAAACTGTTAAAACATAATTTAAATTATCACAATATATTCTTTGAAGATTTAATTGAATTATTATTATTTTATAGTTTAATGGAATGTTCAGCAATAAACAATAAAATCATATTCCTAGGTACTACAGAAGGAGATATCTCCAAATTGGTACCAAAACATCTGTATGTAATAAAATGGTTCAACCCAATATGCTTTGCACGCTGCATACATTTGATTTTATCATTAAAATATCAAAACACAGTTCCATATTCAGGTGCATGAATAGTTAGGCATGAATAATAGGAGGGTTTTGTTCATTAGATTAAATTTTAGATACAGAAAAAAAGTTTCATTGAAAGGAATTAGTTGTAAAGGTTTTATCTTGCAGGTAGTTTTCTTAGAAATGTATTCAGATAATTACAAAAATTAATTTGCTTAAAAATATTGCCTTTTTAATAGTATTAAAGAAGGTTCTCTGAATTATTTTTTTGGCCAATAATTCAATCAATCTGCAAGAAATACTAGAGACATGTGATTTAATATATATACATTTTTACTTGATAGTTCAGCTTCTCAGACTTCACTGAGGCTGTAGTGCTGTATATTTGTGAGCTTAAAAACTACCCTCTGATATTCATTCATCTTATTATTTGGAAGCATACTTACTTGCTCCCTAAGTTCTATAGGGCTATAACTTTGGTGGGCATGAGGAAAAGATAATTTCCTCCACAGCGAAGGGAATGCCTTTTTCAGGTAAAGACTGTGTTCTGAAGCAAAGAAAAGAAAAGAGTGGAAAAGGTTTGGGAGGTTTTCTGAAGTCAGGATACTTAGAGCTCCCTAAAATTTCTCAGTTTTATATTAGATAGAAATTATATTTTACTGATTATTATCTTTTGTTTGATAACCAGCTTTTTTAGTACATCAAAATTTTCATGCCTCTTTATTTCTTCAAGTTGAAGAGAAACTTTAGTCCTCTTATAAAAATAATTATACTAAAACCACACCACTGGAGAAATGTATTCAGAATAGTCCAGAAATGTATTCAGAACAGTCATGTTGAATTTCCAGGCATGTATTCAGTAAGAGTCATGTTGAATTTCCTTGGAACACAGTGTAGAAAGCCCTGTGTGAACTGGTCCTGGTTTACACTTCTGATTCACTTTTTATAACTTCCTTTCTTACATTCTGTAATTCAGAAATCCTATACAACTTATAATATTATAATAATATGATTATAATTATACTGGGCTTTCTTACTTGTTCTTAACAAGTCTTGTATCTTATTCTTGTCCATGTAGCAAAATTCTGATCCATTCTTCAAGAAACTTAGTAACTGTCTTTTCTGTTAACTTATCTCTGAATTTCCTAGTACAGTTATGTAATTTTTCTCCTAAGTTCTACAGTAGACATATGATTTAATTTTAATATTTGTTTTATTATCTTTCTTTTTAAATATCTGTCATTTTTAAAAATTTGAGTCCTTCAAAGTTGGAGGAGGGAATGAGTTTTTATATTTTTATCCTTAGCCTGAGCAAATTCTCTACACTTTAGTACATACCCTATAGGATTTTATTGAATGAATGAATGAACTCATAAAAGTGGAAACTTACCTACATATTTTATCTAAAAAAAAATAAATGTCATTATCTTTTGTAGACAGATGTCTTTGCAGTCAATCTTAATAATTGATTCACTATTTTTGTTGTTTTTGTTACTTTATTTCCATTGTTACTGTGACAATGCATCCAACCAACATATTTGGATATATTATTTTATATATTTTTAAAGACATATCGAATTACTTATGGCAACTTTTAATTTTTGGAGCTAGTTTTCAAAAATTATTCTAGTATTATCATTAATTTGAAATGTAAAGAGTGTGGGGCAATTTCAATATGTGTAGTAGCAATATCAGAATCAGAAAAAGAAAACAGAGCAGAAGAAATACCTGAAATATTAATGGCAAAATTTTTTTCAAAAATAATGACAGAATAATAGATTCAGGAACCTTACATAACACCAAGCAGAATAAATTAAAAAAAAAAACCTAATCAACCAAGCAATTAAATGAACAAAAAACACCTTTTCCTAGGCATATCACATTCAAACTGCAAAAAAACAATAGATATAGAGAAACATCCTGAAAGAAGTCAGAGGGAAAAAAAAGAAAAAACAAACCCAGTACCTGCAGAGGAACTACACTGGACTTATAGTGAGAAACCACACAAGGAACAAAATGCTTGAATAAAATGTTTAAAGTATTGAAAAGGATAGAAAATTGCTTACCTATTATTCTATGTCTAGTAAAATGTTCCATCAACAGTAAAGAAGAAATACTTTCTCAGACAAACCAAAACCAATGGAATTCTTTGACAGCAGACTTTCCCTGAAAAAAAGATTCAAATAAGTTCTTCAGAGAAAAAGAAAATGATATAATTTAGAATCTACATAAAGACTGGAAGTTTTTATCAGTGTTCCATACTGATATAAAGAAATGATTAAATAATTTAATAAGTAAAGAGACAAATTTTCAGTGCAAAAGAATTACAAATAATTTATATGGATACTCTACCCTAAAAGAGGGGGAGCCTAACTCTTCACTTCTTAGTGTGGGTGACGCTTCATGACTTCCGTCCAAGAGTACAGTATGGGAAGTGGGAATGAGTAACTTTAAAGTGGAGAAACCTGGCAAATATTACATTGTCCAGGTGATCAAGGTCAACATCAACAGTTATAAATCATGTTGGGTGCCTGGATGGCTCAGAGGGTTAAGCCTCTGCCTTAGGCTCAGGTCATGATCTCAGAGTACTGGGATCCAGGCCAACATCAGGCTCTCTGCTCAGTAGGAAGCCTGCTTCCTCCTCTCTCTCTGCCTCTCTGCCTACTTGTGATCTCTCTCTCTGTGTCAAATGAATAAATAAATAAATAAATAAATAAATAAATAAATAAAATCTTTAAAAAAAACAGTTATAAATCATGGTGGTAGACTATTTTCTTGATATGATGTAATAAAAATGGTATTTTTCTTCTGTGACCCTCCTCCCTACATCCCCCAAACCCAGCCTAATTACGAGAATAATATTAAAAAATTCCAATAGAGGGTCACCCTACAAAATTCATGACCATTAATTCATGAAACTGTCAAAATCATGAAAAAACAAGGAAGATTTGTGTAAAATATTATAGCCTAAAGTAGCCTATGGAGATATGAAAATTAAATATAATATGGATGCCTGAATGAGGGTCCTAAAACAGAAAAAGGACATTAGGTAAAATCAAAAGCCACTTGAATAAGGAATGAATTTTGTTAATAATGTATCAATGTTGGCTCAATTAATTATAATATATGTACCATGCTAATGTAAAATGTCAATAATAGAGGAAATTGGGCATGGAATAGATAGGGAAGATTTATACTACCTTTACATTTTTTTCTGCAATTATAAACTATTCTAAAAGTAAAGTCTTTTAAAAATGAAACCTACTTCTGATAATGCCATTTTCTATTTAAAATCTTCATTTAAAATAAAAATTTGTAAGTTATTAGGCACTCAATAAATACTGACACCAATTACCATTGACTATGGTTGTCATGCACTCTGGTTTATATTTTCAATAAGAAGTTGTTCCTTGTATTGTTGATTTTAGCCATTCTGACAGGTGTGAAGTGATATCTCATTGTAGTTTTGATTTGCATTTTCCTGATGATCAGTGATGTTGAGCATATTTTCATGTGTCTATTGACTGCGTTAATGTCTTCTTTGAAAAATGTCTAGTCATGTCTCCTGATCATTTCTTAACTGGATTATTTGTATTTTGGGTGTTGAATTGTTTAAGTTATCTATATATTTTGGATACTAATCCTTTATCAGATATATCATTTGTAAATATCTTCTCCCATTCTGTAGATTGCCTTCTTTTAGTTTTGTTGTTTCCTTCTCTGTGAAGAAACTTTTTATTGTGATGAAGTGTCACAGTTTATTTTTGCATTTGTTTCCCTTGCCTCAGGAGACATTTCTAGTATGAAGTTGTTACAGTCAATGTCAAGAGGGTTACTACCTGTGTTCTCCTCTGTCCGCCCCTTCTGCCATGCCAAAGCCACCAGAAACTTTGGTGGAGGTACCTGTGAATGTGAATGAAAGTCCCTCGGGGCTTTCCCCGCCTAGAATCTGGAAAGCCACATACCCTGTGGGCCGGAGCAATAGGTCCTTTGTGTGCTTATCCAAGACATATTGTTCCATTTAATCCTCTGCCTGGTAATCATATCTCTGTATCTCTTATCTGTATTCCTTGATCCCTCTGCCTCAATGGTCTCAGCTTCTGTGAGTTTAAAAAATCACTCTGTATCCTGCAGTAACAATACTAATCCTGTCTCTAGGGTGGGTGCAAAAGCAGTTAAAGATTTAACTGCACCACCCAAAACTTCCTCACTTTTGAATAATAAAAGACTGGGACCTTTGACAGTCAAGAGAGACAGAAGCAGAGAGCAAGAGGGATAGAAACAAAGAAAAAGGAGATCCAGAGAGACAGAAGCAGAGCCAGGGAGCCTGTGAAGCGAGAGAGGCCAGAGAGCCAGAGAGCCCAGAAAGCCAGAGAGCCCAGAGGCCAGAGCCCAGAGTCCAGAGAGCCAGAGCGCCAGAGCACCAGAGCCAGAGCTAGAGAGCCAGGGCTATAGAGCCAGAGCCTGAGCCTAAGACTGCTTCATAGGTCTCTCCTGACTGACCTTGGATCTGTCAGCTTGCATCAGATCTCCATGTCCTTGTCATTATTTCACCTGCCAGACATCCCATGGTTCAGGACCCACATCTCTGCTGAGGCTGGTCCCCGGCATTCCTCTATAATTCTAATGGCTTTAAACTCTCACATTTAGGTCTTTAATACATTTTGAACTTATTTTGGGGTATGGTGAAACAAAGTAGTCCAATTTCACTCTTCTACATGTTGCGGTCCTCCTTTTCCAACACCATTTGTTGAAGAGACAGTCTTTTTCCCATTGTGTATTCTTTCCTGCTTTGTTGAAGATTAATAGATCATACAGCTATGGGTTCATTTCTGGGTTTTCTGTTGTGTTCCATTCATCTATATGTCCATTTTTGTCCCATTACTATACTGTTTTGATCATTACAGTTTTGTAATGTAACTTGAATTTTGGAATTGTGATGCCTCCAGCTTTGTTTTTCTTTTTCAAGGCTGCTTTGGCTATTTGGGTCTTATGAGCTATTACCTCATATCTGTCAGAATGGCCAAAATCAACAACACAAGAAACAACAGGTGTTGGCAGGGATGTGGGGAAAGGGCAACCCTCTTGCACTGCTGGTGGGAATGCAAACTGGTATAGCTGCTCTGGAAAACAGTATGGATTTTCCTCAAAAAGTCAAAAATAGAACTACCCTACAATCCAGCAATTGCCCTACTAGGTATCTACCCAAGTAATATAAAAATACTAATTCAAAGGGATATACGCATTTCAATGTTTATATTTATAGCAGGACTATATATAATAGCTAAACACTATGAAAAGAGCCCAAGCATCCATTGATTGACGATTAGATGAAGAATATGTGGTGTGCGTGTGTGTATGTGTGTGTATACAATCAAATGGCAAGATTTCATTCTATATTTTATGACTATGTTATATTATATAATATTATATATAATTATTGCATATTTATAATGATTTATACATTTATAATTCATAATTTTATAAATTATATAAAATTTATATATCATACAATTTACATATAATATATATTTATATAATACCTTTATAATTTAATATTTACTTGATATTAATTATACTGCATTATATTATTATATGATTATATATTATATAGCCATAAATATATGTAATATACATAATATATATAATTCAATATTACACAGCCATAAAAAAGAATAAAATCTTGCCATTTGCAAAGACATGGATGGAGCTAGAGAGTATTATGGTAAGTGAAATAAGTCAGTCAGAGAAACACAAATACCATATGATTACTCTCATATGTGGAATTTAAAAAATAAACAAATGAACATAGAGAAAAAAAAGAAGAAGAAAAAGATGTGCCTAGGTGGTTCAGTTGGTAAAGTGCCTGACTTACGATTTCTGCTCAGGTCATGATCTCATGGGTCCAGAGACTGAGGCCTGTGTTGGGTTCCCTGCTCAGAGGGGAAACTGCTAGAGATTCTGTGCCTCTGCCCCTCTCCCCACTTTCTCTCTAAAAATAAATAAATCTTAGAAAGAGAGAGTGAGAGAGAGAGAGAGAGAGAGGCAAACCCAGAAACAGACTCTTAACTATAGCAAACAAACTGATAATTACCAAAGGGGGACGGTGGGGGGGTTATGGGTAAAATAGGTGATGGGGATTATGGAGTACACTTGTGATGAGCACCACATGTTGTATGGAAGTGTGGAATAATTAGATTGTACACCCGAAACTTCTGTCACCCTGTATTGTTAACTAACTTGTATTTCAATACAAACTTAGAAGCAAAAATAAGTTGTTCCTAGTGACTCCTAGGGTTAGTTCAAATTTTGTCAGAGATGGTAAAATACCAGTTTAACAGTATCTGAATGTTAAAGTCCAATGTCGACCGCCTCCCCAAAGAGGAACCGAGGATGCTGAGGATAATGCAAATCACACAGCGAGGTTTTATTTCCAGCTAGCTGGGGTCCTAGCATCCACCCGGTGCAGCAGGTTTCAGCAAGACCCCAATGCAAGGGTCTAGAGGTTTATATGCATTTCAAACAGCAAGCATGAGTCACACAGTAATTTTCTGCAGTTCTTGCAGTTTCCCACAGTTCACAAGTCAACTGCCCATAACCTGGTTAGATAGGATAAAATTCCAAGAACGGAAGCAAGATGTATCGTCCTAATCCTGTTTGTCCGGATAAGCCCGACACAGGCCTTGTAAAGGCCTAAACCGCCAGGGGGTTATAGATAAGTAGAGGCCTAAGTCACCAGGGGGATTACAGAACCTGTCATGGCTGCCCTTAGGCTAAGCAGGTCCTAACATGAAGAACTTGACATCTGTAGAAATATGAATTGTCATTAGTTTCTACTGAAATATTCAGCTTTCTATTAGCTTAGCAATGTGGTGAATAGTCTTGCTTTCATTCTTGTATGGAATAACACATTCATCATTTTTGGTTTCCAAATTCATTCTCTGTGAACACTCTCAAATCATCATGAATGGGGAAAAATATCTTCAGGAACCAACATAAAACTGCAACTTTATAGTGAGTATCAACATTACATGAGTTAGTTAGTGTCCTTATAATTTAAAATACTAAAATATACAATCATTTTTGAGGCCTAAATTAAAAATATATTGTGATGTTGATGTGGTCACAGGAAACAAAAGATCAACAGACATCTGGTAATAGAGGCACTATTGGAGAAATTCTGAAAATGGGCAGCTGCTATCAAAGACAAGTTTTGCTCACATCTTACCTTCTTCAAAGGTCATATCCTTGACCTTAAAATCAATTCTACCTGATGTAGCAGAGTCTTAAAAGCAGAACTCAATTTCTCACAGCTCAAGAAATTTCATTAATCATTAATTTTTAAAATCATTTCATGCATAAGTCTTTTTTCCTGGCTAGCCTATGGAAAAGGCTTGTTTTAGTACTTACAGAGATTGTTTTAGTGCTCTCAGAAGCTCTCATAATGCCTCATATTTCCAAGTAATAAAGAAATCTAAAAAAAAATCACATTTCAGGAATTGATTTTTATTTTCAGTCCATGCATCTTTCATCCTATCCAGTATATTCAAATTATGCTTTTTTGAAGGATACGTCTCAGTTTCTGGGTCATTTTGCACATGAATAAATTTCCTGAAAGATGTACAACTTAACTAATAAATTCCTTACCTGATAATCTATCTACATTCTTCATCACTGTATTTTTTTTCTGCCTCGGTTTGCCTCTCTGAGTGCAATGTGACAACTTTAAAACATTATGGTCACAACTTTCATCATCCTTGCTTCCATCAATTGTTCTGGCTGTGTTGTTTCCCAGAGTGGCTCAAACTAAATCCTGTGTTTATGAGGAGGTAGCATCGCAGAGCAGACAAGATTCTAATCTCTAGATTTAAATTGCCTGCATTCAAATTCTAGCTTTTCATCTAACTGTATGAATGAAGTAAACTGTTGAATATATTTGACCACAGTTTCCTAATCTGTACAATGAGGGTAATAATAGTGCCTACTTCATAGGTTGATAGGACTTAATAGCATTATACATGTTAAGCTTTAGAACTATTTCTAAAACACAGAGATTCTTTTTTTTTTTTTTTAAGATTCTATTTGTTTATTTGACAGAGAGAAACACAGCTAGAGAAGGAACACAAGCTGGGGGATGAGAGAGGGAGAAGCAGGCTTCCCACAGAGCAGGAGCCCCATGCGGGACTTGAACCTCCAACTCCGAGATCATGACCAGAAAGCAGACACTTAACGACCAAGTCACCCAGGCACCCCTAAAACACACAGATTCTATGTTATTTATGAACATTAACCCTCATCTAATGCCAGGCACTGTATCAGATATTTCACTATATGCGTCTTATGTCATTAAACATATAATCGATGACTTGGGGACAAAGTCATTCTCATTAATTATACACTCATATCCTGAATAGTCTACTCATAGACAGTGAGCATATAAAATCTCTTGTCATGTATTTTTCTCTCAATTAAAATTCACAGAACGTGTCTGTGACTTTTTAGACTAAAGTTTCAAAAAACTACATTTTTTTTTTTTTTGGAATTTATAGCCATTCTTTTTTTTTTTTTTCCATAATTACACTGGTCTCATTCATCATCTTATTTGTTGCCCATTTCATTAATCAAATTTAAATTTGGTAATGAACTAAAAAAAGGCATTAAATAAACAAATATATTCAAACACAATTTCATCACGTCAAACTTAGACTTCGAAACAGAATTTTGGTTTTTAGATAAAATAAATTAATTTAATTAAGGCTGTGAATAGACATTTGATTCCTGCATACAAATATTTTATTTTTAAAATATAAGTTCACAGAGATAGCTAATAATTTATATGTATTAATTTTTATATAATAATTCAACTGAAAACAAAATTCACCTCACATTTTTATCCCCAGTGCCCACTATTTTTATTTTTATTTGGAGTATCATTTTCTCCACCCATATAAGTGGATTTATTTTATCATGTGCTAACACATGACAATCCTTTCATAAACAAGATAAGATCAAGTTCTGTCAAACTTTTTGTCCTTTCAGTGCTCAGTGACTCTTGGCACCTAATATTTACACTACTAATTAGATGGATTTACATTTCATTTACAGTACTCAACATTTTTCTGTGGCCTTTTTCTTTCTTTCTTTTTAAAGATTTTATTTATTTATTTGACAGAGAGAGATACAGTGAGAGAGGGAACATAAGCAGGGGGAGTGGGAGAGAGAGAGCTGGCTTCCTGCCAAGCAGGGAGCCCGATGCAGGTCTTGATCCCGGATCATGACCTGAGGCAAAGGCAGCCGCTTAAGGAGTAGGCCACCCAGGTGTCCCCTGTGGTTACTTGCTCTTGAAAACAAGTATTAAACAATACCACTTATAAACAAATAAGAGGCAAAATTATGAATTGCTTATGTAGCCAAATTAAGTATAAGTTGCACTTTGCCAGTGTCTGAAGTTTGTGATTTTTGATATACCATTTATGCTAAAATCCAGTTATACAGTTTGTGGTGAAAATCCTTATCACATTCTGATTTTAATGTATGCTCCATGATAATTAAGTTATAGTTTACAAAGTTCAGCAACTGAAAAATTTTAGATGGAGTTGGATTCTTTTTCTGTTACAGTTTTTTTAAAGATTTAATTTATTTGAGAGAGAGAGAGTAGGGGACAGGCGGACGAGCAGAGGGAGAGGAACAAAGACAGGTAGACTCCAATTGAGCATAGAGCCTGAGGTGGGGCTCCTATCCCAGAACCCTGAGATCATGACCTGAGTGGAGGTCAGATGCTTAGCTGAGAGAGCCACCCAGCACCCCCTTTTTCTATTAACCTTTAAGATCGACTTGAGTTATAATTTTATATAAAATATATTTTGTAGTAGAAACTTTGATGAGTTCTGATAAAAGTATACCTTCAAGTAACCATCACCGTTATCAAGACAAATATTTTCATTATCCCTCAAATTACCTTGTGTCTCTTTGCAGTCAAACAGATTCAGGAGATAATCTTTGTTACTATGTGTTAGTTTGCTTGCTTGTTAATTTCAGATTTATTCTATTACATGTATCAATAGGTTATCTTTTTCTCAGTAGTAGTCCATTGTATGGAGGTATCGTTATTTGTCTACAGAGTAACCTGTTGATGAGTGTTTAGGTTGTTTCCAATTTGAGACTATTATGAATAAAGCTGCTTTGAATATTCATACAGAAGTCTGTCTGTCAATATATGTCTTCATTTCTCTTGGCTATAGACTACGATATAATACTGCTGGATCATACCACAAAAGTATATTTAACTTAACAAAATAACTTACCTTACAAAATAGCATTTTAGGGGAGCCTGGGTGGCTCAGTTGGTTAAGCGACTGCTTTCGGCTCAGGTCATGATCCTGGAGACCCAGGATTGAGCCCCACATTGGGCTTCCTGCTTGACGGGTGGTCTGCTTCTCCCTCTTTCAGTCCCTCTGCTTGTGTTCCCTCTCTAGCTGTGTTTCTCTCTGTCAAATAAATAAAATCTTAAAAAAAAAAAAAGAAAATACAAATATTAAAAAAATAGCATTTTACTTTCACACTCGTGATGTATGAAAGTTTTAGCTGATCATCCACATCCTTGCCAAAACTTAATATTGTCCATTAATTATTTCTTTTTAAAGATTTTACTTTTTTATTTGACAGAGAGAACACAAGCAGGGCAAGTGGCAGGCAGAGAAAGAAGGCTCCCTGCAGAGCGGGTGGAGCCAGATATGGGACTCAATCCCAGGAACCTAGGATCATAACTTGAGCTGCAGGCAGCCGCTCAAGGGACTAAGCCACCTAGGTGCCCTGCCCACCCATTAATTAAAGTGAGCTACTATAATGGATTTATATCTAGTTGTAGTTTTAATTTGTATGTCCCTAATGACTGATTATATTGAGCATAGCCTAATTTGCTTATTGGTTAGTTGTACATCATCTTGTTGTTGTTTTTTTTTTTTTCAAACATTTTGCACATTTGTAATTTGGTTTTTAAATTAAGACTATATAGAAGGTCTTAATATATCCTGGGTACAAGACCTTTTTCAGTATATTTAGTTGAATGTTTTATCTGAGTCTAAGAATTGCCTTTTCATTTTTATAAAAGTGTCCTTAAAGGAGTGATATACTTTATTGAAGTTCAATTCATCAATTTTGTCTTTCTTGAACTTTGTTTTTCTTTTTATCATGTCTAAGAAATCTCTCTACTCCAAAGTCATATTTTCTCTTATATTATTTCTCAATATATTTTAAAGATTTAATTTTGTATGTAGGTATATGAACCATTTCAAAATTTTGTGTTTAAGAGTCAAGTCTTATTTATTTTTTCATACAGATTGCTAATTTTATAATCCATTCTTCCTATGCACTTATTCTGGCATTTCAATTACATGTACGTTAACTGTCTGATATTGTCCTATGAATCATGTTGTTGTTACTTTTTTTTCTCTTTATATTCAGTTGTATAATTACTATCACCCTCTCTTCAAGTTTACTCATCTTTTCATTTTAAGTGTCTGATCTGTTGTTAGGTGCATCCAGTAAATTTGTCACTTAAAAGATTATACTTTTCATCTCTAGAATTTCTCATTGACTATTTCAGCTTCTATTTCTTCTTACATCTTATTAGTTTCCTCATTGTGTTCAGGTTTTCTTTTACATCCTTAAATGTATTCATAATAGATGTTTAAAAGAATTTAGTAATTCTAAATTTTCTGACATTTCTAGTCTCTATTTTTTTTTGTTTTGTTTTGGTTATGATTTGCATCTTCTGCCTCTTCCATTATCTAATAATTTTTAAGGACATTATGGATGCTATAGTATTTTGTTTTTCAAAATTTTGCTTTCTTGTTAGAATATTAAATTAATTTACTTCCAGATCTCTTTGGTCCTCCACAGGTTTGTTTTGAGTTGTGTTAGGATGGATCTAGAGTAGTCTTTATCCTAGGACTAGATTAGCCCATTTCTCAAGGTATTTATCTTTCTGGGGCACATATGAAATTCTTAGTAATCCCAAGAGAGCTCTCCACTCTCACTAGTTGATAATCAAATATCTCACCACCTCATCTGACCTCTAGTAGTTGTTCAGTTTACAGTTTTCCAATAGTTATTCTTTCTATGGCAAATGATGATTAAATGGTAAGTTGTTCTTTGTTTTATCTCTTGTAACCTTGATCTGAGCAGGAGTAGCTTAGTATATGATGGAATATTCAATGGAATCCCTATAAAATTTCTGGAACTTTAAGAAAAAAATCTCTTTCTGGTACTGTATTCAACAAATCCCAGCTGATTCATTAGCATCAAACTCTAGTATCTTTCTCTCATGTAAAACCATCATGCAGAGGGGCACCTGGGTGCCTCAGTTGGTTAAGGATCAGCCTTCAGTTCAGGTCATGATTCCAGGGTCCTGGGATTGAGCCTCACATTGGGCTCCCTGCTCAGTGAGGAGTCTGCTTCTCCCTCTGCCTCTGCTGCTCCCCCTGCTTGTGCTCTCTCTCCCCCATCAAATACATAAATAAAATCTAAAAAAATATCATGATCTGAACTTGCCTTTCTTGTATCACAGTTTGGACAGGACTACTGAAAGCCAGAAAAACTGTCTGACTTAATGTCAAAAACTGTGATGAATGTGGGATTCACCCTACTTGTAAGCTAATCAGTTACCTTGCCATAGTTTCATGAGTGCTGGTAGAAGAGACTAGTCCCCTTAGGTCAGAGACAAAGGACTTTATTACTCATGGTATAGCAGACATCATGATTTTAATGTTCATCTAAGAGACTCTCACCCCCAGGACTAATGAGTATGATGCAGATGTGGGCCAAGGTGGATGCTGCACATGCACTGAGTTCGTGTTAGAACTGAAGAAGGCCAGGGGCACCTGGGTGGCTCAGTTGGTTAAACAACTGCCTTCGGCTCAGGTCATGATTCTGGAGTCCCTGGATCAAGGCCCACATCGGGCTCCCTGCTCCGTAGGAAGCCTGCTTCTCCCTTTCTCACTCCCCCTGCTTGTGTTCTCTCTCTGGCTGTATATTTCTCTGTCAAGTAAACAAATACAATCTTAAAAAAAAAAAGGGGGGGGTGGGGGCGCCTGGGTGGCTCAGTTGGTTGAGCGACTGCCTTCAGCTCAGGTCATGATCCAGGAGACCCGGGATCGAGCCCCACATTGGGCTGCTGCTCGGCGGGAAGCCCGCTTCTCCCTCTCTCACTCCCCTTGCTTGTGTTCCCTCTCTGGCTGTGTTTCTCTCTGTCAAATAAATAAAATAAAATCTTAAAAAAAAAAAAAAAGAACTGAAGAACCCCAAACAGCAAATCTCAATCTTTACATGGGTTTGCAAGTAAACTTGCCCAATTTTTGTCCAGAAAGGAGATACTCTCTCTTACTTTCAAGGCTGCTTATTATTCAAATGTGCTGGAAAAGGAGGATTGGGACAAAAACTTTTAATATCTTTGTTGATAGTATGTGCAGAAATGTGAGACACCCAAGGAGAACTGACTCCCAACATTTGCCTTCTTTTCCTTTTATTAGGGAATGCCATCCTGTGCTGCTTGTTGATAAAAATCTGAAAACCATTATTTCCTAAGTTATGATTTCTTCACTTTTATAGTTATTTATGCAGAAAAAACAGTCAGGTAATAGTCACATCAAAGAAGTTCTAGTTAATATTGCTTTGAAGTTAGCATTTTAAATAAGGTAAAATATAGTTCAGATAATGATAAGCGTTTTGAAAAATACAAGTTATAAGATGTCCCAGGTACAGGGGTGCCTGGGTGGCTCAGGTGGTTAATTGACTGCCTTCGGCTCAGGTCATGATTCTGGAGTCCCTGGATCAAGCCCTATGTTGGGCTTCCTACTCAGCAGAAAGCCTGCTTCTCCCTCTCTCACTCTCCCTGCTTGTGTTTCCTCTCTAGCTGTGTTTCTCTCTGTCAAATAAATAAATAAAAATCTACAAAAAAAATAAAAATAAAAAGATGTCCCAGGTACAGTATTCTTAAATGAATTAAAAAGTTTAAATCTATTTCTTTCAATTTTATATATTGTGTTTTATTAGGTGTTTGCTAATTATGCCTAGAGGTAGGAAATATGTTATAGACCCACTAAAATTGTAATAAAAAAAACATTTCTTTCACAGAATATGCTTTATTCTTAGAATACCCTGCCTTTTCTACCTACCTCATGACTATCTGGACTTTAACACCAAACTTAAATGTGACTTTGTTTTTACAACATATAGCACTGAGTCCTCATTTTGAGTCAGACTATAAAATTCTTAGATGAATCTTATGAACACTAACATTTGGGAATCACTGATCATTCTGATGAAGAATCTCTATTGGATATTAATGAGCAATATTGCATTTTAGAGGCAATACAGAGAATGTTTGGAGAGAAGATGAATAAAGGCTGTGAGAAATCTGAAGGTAGAAACTGATAAGGAAATACAGCAGTGGGAATTAGATCACATGAAAATGTGATTTAGTGGTGAGTGACAATGTGAATGGATATTTAAGAAAAGAAAATCAGCCAGGATTAGGGACTTCTTAGATGTGGGCAGTGAGTGAAAGGATAAGTTGAATGTGAGGTTTCACTTAGTTCCCTAGGAAGAAACTACTCTGTCCAGTTATAACCTTTCCCAACATTGATTATAAAATAATATATTTTTTAAAGCTTTTAAAAAGCTTTAAGTGCTCATCACAAGTGCCCTTCTTAATACCCATCATCCATCTAGCCCGTCTCCCCAGCCACCTCCCTTGCAGCAATTCTGTTTGTTCTCTATTGTTAAGAGTCTTCCATGGTTTGCCTCCCTTTCCCCCTCCCCTTCCCTATGTTCATCTGTTTTGTTTCTTAAATTCCACATATGAGTAAAATCATATGGTATTCATCTTTCTCTGACTTATTTTGCTTAGCATAATATACAATAGCTCCATCCACGTTGTTGCAAATGGCAAGATTTTATTCTTTTTGATGGGAAGTAATATTCCAGTGTGTGTGTGTGTGTGTGTGTGTGTGTGTGTGTGTGTGTGTGTGTACCACATGTTCTTTATCCATTCATCAGTGAATGGACATTTGGGCTTTTTCCATAATTTGGCTATTGTTGATAATGCTTCTATAAAGATCAGGGTGTATATGTCCCTTCTAATCTGTATTTTTGTATACTTTGCATAAACAACTAGCAGTGCAGTTGCTGGATTGTAGTGCAGTTCTATTTTTTCACTTTTTTTTAAAGATTTTATTTATTTGACAGAGAGAAACACAGCCAGAGAGGGAACACAAGCAGGGGGAGCAAGAGAGGGAGAAGCAGGCTTCCCACCGAGCAGGGAGCCCGATGTGGGGCTTGATCCTGGGTCTCCGGGATCATGACCTGAGCCGAAGGCAGTCGCTTAGCCACCCAGGCGCCCCTATTTTTTCACTTTTTGAGGAACCTCCATACTGATTTCCAGAGTGGCTGCACCAGTTTGCATGCCCGCCAACACTGTAAGACAATTCTCCTTTCTTCATACAAATTTTAGGATAATGATTGTTTTATCTCTATGAAAAATTCTGGTGTTATTTTGATAGGGATTGCATTAAATTTGTAGATTGCTATGGGTAGCATAAACATTTTAACAATATTTCTTCTTCTTCCTTCTTCTTTCTTCTTTCCCCTTCCCCATCTCCTTCTTCTTCTTCCAGTCCATGAACATGGACTTTTTCCATTTTTTTGTGTCATCTTCAATTTCTTTCATTAGTGTTCTATAGTTTTCAGAGCACATATCTTTTACCTCTTTGGTTATGTTTATTCCTAGGTATCTTATGGGTTTTGGTGAAATTGTAAATGGTATTGATTCCTTGATTTCTCTTTCTGTTGTTTCATTACTAGAGTATAGAAATGCAGCATATTTATGTATGTTGATTTTGTATCCTGCAATTCTGCTGAACTTGTGTATCAGTTCTAGCAAGTTTTTGGTGGAGTCTTTTGGGTTTTCTACACAGACTAACATGTCAACTGTGAATTGTGAAAATTCGACTTCTTTCTTGATCCGGATGCCCTTCATTTTGTTGTCTGCTGAGGCTAGGACCTCCAGTATTATGTTAAATAACAATGGTGAGAGTCGACATCCCTGTCTTGTTTCTGATTATAGATGGAAAGCTCTGTTTTTTCCCAACTGAGGATGATATTAGCTACAGGTCTTTCATATATGGCCTTTATGATGTTGAGGCATACTCCCCTCTATCCCTATTTGATGAAGGTTTTTTTTTTTTTTTAATCAAAAATGGATGCTGTACTTGGTCAAATCCCTTTTCTGCATCGGTTGACAGAATCATATGATTCTCATCCTTTCTTTCAGTAATATAGTGTATTGCATTGAGTGATTTCAGACTATGCAATCACCTTTGCAACCCAGGAATAAATCCCATTTCACTGTGGTGAATAATTCTTTCAATGTGCAGTTGGATTATTTGCTAGTTTCTTGTTAATAATTTTTATATCCATGTTCATCAGAGATATTGGCTTGTAATTCTTTTTAGGGGGCTCTTTTTGTGGTTTTGAAATTAAGGTAATTTACAGAATGAATTTGGAAGTTTTTCTTCCATTTCTATTTTTTGGAACAGTTTGCGAAGAATAGGTAGTAACTCTTCTTTAAATGTTTGGTAGAATTCCCCTGGGGAGCTATCTGAACTAGGATTTTTGTTTGTTGGAAGATTTTTGAATACTGATTCAATTTCTTTACTGGTTATGGGTCGGTACAAATTTTCTATTTCTCCCTCTTTCAGGTTTAGTAGGGTATATGTTTCTAGGGATTTATCCATTTGTTCCAGATTGCCCAATTTATTGGCATATAATGTTTCATAATATTTTTTATAATTGTTTGTATTTCTGTGGTGTTGATTGTGATCTCTCCTGTTTTTTTTTTTCTTTTCCTAAGATTTTATTTATTTATTTGACAGAGAAAGAGAGAGTGCACACACAAGCAGGGGGAGCATCAGGCAGAGGAAGAGAGAGAGAGGCAGGCTTCCCACTGAGCAGAGTCCAGTGTAGGGCTCGATCTGAGGGCCTGGGATCATGGTAGATGTTCAACTGACTTAGCCACCCACGACTCCCTCTTCTCTTTCATTTGTGATTTTATTTGGGTCCTTTCTCTTTTCTTTTCTGGTAAGTCTGGCTACAGGTTTATCAATTTTATTAATTCTTTCAAAGAATCAGCTATTAGTTTCATTGATCTATGGGGTTTTGTTGTTATTGTTTCTATATCATTTATTTCTGTTCTAATATTTATTATTTCCCATTTTGCTTCCTGTAGGCTTTAATTTGCTATTCCTTTTCTAGGTCCTTTAGGTGTAAGTTTAGATTGTATATTTGAGATTTTTCTTGCTTCTTGAGGAGACCTATATTGCTATGTGCTTAGCTCTTACTACTGCTTTTTCTGCATCACAAGGTTTTGTACTGTTGTGTTTTCACTTTCATTTGTTTTCATGTATTTTTAAAAAATTCTTCTTTAATATCCTGGCTAACCCATTCATTCCTCAGTAGGATGTTCTTTAACCTCCATGTATTTGTGGTTTTTCCAAATTTTTCTTGTGGTTGACTGACTTCAAGTTTTATAGTGTTTTAGTCTGAAAACATGCATGGTATGATCTCAGTCTCTTTGTACTAGTTGAGGCTTGATTTGTGACCCAGTATGTGATCTATTCTGGAGAATGTTCCATGTGCACTCAAAATTTTATGTATTCTGCTGCTTTATGATGAAATACTCTGTATATATCTTTTAAGTCTATCTGGTCTAGTGTGTTATTCAAAGTCATTATTTCTTTGTTAACTTTCTGCTTAGAAAATCTGTCTATTACTATAAGTGGTGTGTTAAATTCCTTACCATTATTGTCAGAATTATCAATGATTTTCTTTATGTCTGTTATTAATTGATTTATATATTTGGGTGCTCCCAAGTTGGAGGCATAAATATTTACAACTGTTAGATCTTGTCAGATAGCCCCCTCTGTTCTGATATAGCACCCTTCTTCATCTCTTATTACAGTCTTTGGTTTGAAATCTAGTTTGTCTGAAGTAAGTATGGCTACTCTGCCTTTCTTTTCACATCCATTAGTGTGATAAACCGTTATCCATCTCCTCACCTTCAATATGCAGGTGTCTTTAGGTCTAAAATGAGACTCTTGTAGGCAGCATACAGTTGTTTTTTTTTTTAAACCATTCTGATTGGAGCATTTAATCCATTTACATTCAGAGTGATTATGGATAGATATGAATTTAGTGTCATTCTATTACCTGTAAAATTGATGTTTCTGGAGATTTTTCTCTGTTCCTTTCTAGTCAGAGTCTAGTCAGATCCCCCTCTAATATTTCTTGCAGGGCTGGTTTAGTAGTCACAAACTCCTTTTGTTTTTGTCTGGGAAACTCTTTATCTCTTCTTCTATTCTGAATGATAGCCTTGCTGGATAAAGTATTCTTGGCTGCATATTTTTCCTATTCAGTAGATTGAATATATCATGCCCCTCTCTTCTGGCCTGCCAAGTTTCTGTGGAGTGATCTGCAGCAAACCTTATTTGTCTTTTCTGGCAGGTTAGGGTTTTCTTTCTCCTTATTGTTTTCAGGACTCTCTCTTTATTGCTGTATTTTGCAAATTTTACTATAAGATGTCTTGGTCTTGGCCTACTTTTGTTGATTTTGATGGGAGTCTGTGCCTCCTGGATTTAGATGTCTGTGTCCTTCCCCAGATTAGGGAAGTTTTCAGTTATAATTTGCTCAAATAAACCTTCTGCCCCTTTTTACCTCTTTTTTTTCTTCTGGAACTCCGATGATATGAATGTTATTGCACTTGATGGAGTCACTGACTTCCCTATATTTATGATCCAATATTTTCCCTTTCCTCTTCTTTTCAGCTTCATTATATTCTATAATTTTATCTTCTATCCCACTTTTTCATTCTTCTGCTTCTTCTATCCTTGTGGTCATTACACCCAGTTGGTTTTGCATCTCAGTTATAGCATTTTTTATTTCAGACTGACTGGTTTCTAAGTCTTTTACCTCTGTGTGAAGGGACTCCCTGGTGTCTTTTATGCTTTTCTCAAGCCCAGCTACTATCGTTACCATTATTGTTTTAAAATTTCTCTCCTCTCTCCATGATTAGGGTTCCTTCTCCTCTACAGCACTGGTGATTCTTTTTTCCCCCAAATTATGTCTCTGCACCTCCTACCTTTCACAATGTATCTTCTTTTTTTCCACTTAGCTGTGCAGTTTGTTCTCTCAGTCCTCATATCTATCTCCTGGGTGTTCAGAATGATTTGATATTTACCTACCTATGTTTGAGGGATGCAAGTACAGGGTTCTCCTATTACTCTGCCATCTTAACTCTTCTTGACTCAATAAAATTTTAACAGTCTTTTATCAGCTGTCCTAATTAGTGCTCTTATTCTGAGTTAAAGTATTTTCATTAAGTATATGATAGAGAGGAAAAAAAATAATTAATCATTTTGACATGTGATATTAAGTTTAAAATATAATCTTGTTCCCAAGAATTCCTGTTTAACTGTCCTTTACTCTCTTCTATTGCCACTTTAGTTCATTTCCTAAGAAGAGAAACTATGTCACAGAACTACATCATTTATAAACAACTTTAACACAGACTTTAAAATATATTGTTTTGATTCAAACACAAAGCCTGCTTTACACATGTATTGCTTTGTTTTATGATGAAGTGTCACATTTAAGGGCTCCCTGGAGAAGTGTAAGTAAATGTTTTTAGGGAAGTATTACTTAATCACAATGCATGCACAATATCCTTCCTTTTATGTTTACTGGAATATAAGAAATAGTTCAAGCAATTGTCATTTTTAATTTAAGTAAGCATATAGTCCTGAAAGACAAGAAACAGAAAAATTTTTTATAGCTGAAACCAACTATTGATAAATATACATAAGACCACAGAAAGATGCAAAGTAATTTGCATTGCTTTATTAATAAGTAGATTTGTTCCTATCTTGGTTTATCTAAAATTATCTAGAAAAATTATAACCTGTCATAATTTATTTTCTAAGAAACATTTTTTTATAAAGATTTTATTTATTTAACAGAGAGAAACACAGCCAGAGAGGGAACACAAGCAGGGGGAGTGAGAGAGGGAGAAGCAGGCTTCCCGCCGAGCAAGGAGCCCGATGTGGGACTCGATCCCGGGTCCGGGATCATGACCTGAGCCGAAGGCAGTCGCTTAACCAACTGAGCCACCCAGGTGCCCCAGAAACATTTTTTTTTTTAAGATTTTTATTTATTTGACAGAGAAAAACACAGCCAGAGAGGGAACACAAGTAGGGGAAGTGAGAGAGGGAGAAGCAGGCTTTCCTGCCGAGCAGGGGACTTTATGTGGGACTCGATCCCAGGTCTCCGGGATCATAACCTGAGCCAAAGGTAGTTGCTTAACCAACTGATCCACCCAGACTCCCCTCTAAGAAATATTTTTTGAAAATATCACTAAGTATACACCTTATAAAATATAATTCTGTTAGATAATAGCATAAAGCACCAAAATAAAAAAAAAATGAAGAAGCAGGTGCCTAAGCCTGGAGAATCAAACACATTTAGAGAAAGGAACAGGATTGGAGTCTATAGTGCATGGAGTCCAGGAAAAAAGGAAAACCTGAAAAAAGGGAAACTTTTTTTTTTTAAAGATTTTATTTATTTATTTGACTGAGAGAGAGATCACAAGTAGGCAGAGAGGCAGCAGAGAAAAAGGAGGAAGCAGGCTCCCTCCTTCCCAGGACCCTGAGATCATGTCCTGAGCCAAAGGCAAAGGCTTTAACCCACTGAATCACCCAGGCTCGGCTCGGGAAACTTTTTTTTTTTTTTAAGTAGTTAATATTGAGTAGAGATGGGATTCAGAATCTAGATGTTCTAGATGGTTAGACTGTTTATAGTAGAGCTATCCATAACATATTAAGGTGCAGTGACTTAAAAAGGCTAACTACTGAAAAAATGTTTTACAAAATATAGTTTTGGTTGCATAATACACATTTGTTGTAAAAGTAGTAGTTCACATTCTTTAAACAAAAAGTAGTAGTGAACACTTATTCCCCTTGCTATAAAAAGAAACAACAAAACAAAACTCAGAAGACCCTAAATAAACCAATAGATAAATTAATAATAACACTGAACAAAGGGGCTAATTTCTTGGTAATTATTATGAGACAAGTTTTAGAAAATAGAAAATGTGGAAGAAAAGAGAAACCAATATACAGATTTTCATGAAAAAAAGTAAGTAGAATCATCTTTAACGGCCAACTGAAGAGGTGAAATTTATACTGCTATTTATTAAATGCTTAAATGATCTAATATATGCAAACACATGTATATTATTTTAGACTAGATAATTCCACAGTAACAAACTATCCCCTAAATTCCAGTAGCTTAACCCAACAAAGATTTATTTTTCTCACATGTCTATCTTGAATCACTGTGGCCTCTGCTATAATAGGAAACTTTTATTATCTTGACACTGCACTATCTAAGATATGTAGCCTCAGGGGCTGTTGGAGTCTCTTGTATTAGCAATTAAACACCTTGTCCCAGAAGGACATACCTTATTTTATATATATATTTCATTGCCTAGCACCAGTTATTTGATCCTACATAAATAAAAACAATCAAGTATGATCTTCCCATGTACTCAGCTGGGAGCAATGAATACAGGTGTATGTTAAGGTCATGATACTCTGACAGGTATTAGTTAACAGTGCTGTATCGAGCCCCACATCGGGCTCCCTGCTCGGCGGGAAGCCTGCTTCTCCCTCTCTCACTCACCCTTCTTGTGTTCCCTCTTTCACTGTGTTTCTGTCTGTCAAATAAGTAAATAAAATCTTTAAAAAAACAAAAACAAAAAAACCCCATAAAAAACGTGTAATCATCTCTTACTATAAACCACATTACTTTCAGGAACACTAAATCTCATCAGGTCTTTTTCTTTTTCTTGTTTTTAAAGTAATCCCTATGCCCAATGTAGGGCTTGAATTCATTACCCCAAGATCAAGGGTCATATGCTATACCAACTGAGCCAGCCAGGAACCCCTCACTGGGTAATTCTCAAGTTGGAATATTATAATACATGTGTTTCTCTATATAACTAATGCTTTAAGCTGATATAAAATTACTCTTAATAATTTTTCTAATGTCATTTTTGATGGGCATGATTTATATATAATGCTTGGCTCAAACACTGTAGTTTGACACTACAGTGAATATTGAAGTTAGGTATAATTTATCAGAAAGAACAACCAAAAAAAGAGAGAGATTTTAATTAAATAAGGCACTTTGGGTAATGGCTCTTAGACCTGGAAAAAAAATCTGACTCAGAGAAACCAAGATAAGTGTTGTTACTCAACTTAAAAATTCAAAGAAACATATATATAATTTTAATACCACCATCTCTTAATATAAGTCAATACAGTCTGGATATTAAACATACTTTTCAAAGTTATACAATGAAGAAAATAAACCAAATACTTCCTTAATCTTTTATAGTTAAAAAGGAATTTAATAGCTAAGATAACTCAATTTACATACTTTTATTCTTTGACTTCTTTCCAATTTATAAATATAATTTTTAGGATAAAATACTTAAAACTAAATGTTTCATACTGTTACATTTCATATATGTACTGCCAAAAAAATTCTCTGAAGGTGAAAAGAAATAACCTAATGTTTCTATGAAACAGATATATTTTCAGATTAAAATTTTGGTTTGATAATTATAAGATAATTGTTTTAACTTGCTACCTCTAATGTTAACTTCAAGGTTACAGTTCATATTGTCAAAACGTCTCCTCCTCTATGTTAAGGGATTTTCTTAGATGAATGTATTTGTTTGGATATATAAACTCTTTTGTTCTGACCTGATACTTCTGGTAGGAGATGATCTGTGTTCACTTTTCCTTCCCCATTTTCCTAGAGGATCTGAGGAGAAAGAGTGTTGCTATTGTCTGTGGATGGTTAGGTTTTGATGGGAATTCTTGATGTCTGCAACCAAATTGGAGAATTTGAGAATCCTCTTGGACATAATTTCCAGAAGGGACTACAGGTGTAGGTACTGGCATAGATAAGACCATTTTATATCCTGAAACCCTCAAGTAAACATTTATAAGATTTCTATTGGGGTTACCTAATACTGGCTGTCAAACAACCAAGCAGTCCCTAAGCAACAGCATGATTAAAACTATGTGGTTAAAATAGATTAAAACTATTTTCAGAGATTTGGCTGATAAGACTATAGTAAGGCCAAATAGATACAGAAATTTTATTGCTTCCACATTAGTCATAACTTATTAATTTATTGTTTACTCTCTAAGTAGAATGCAAACTCCTCAAGAACTGAGACAGCCTGAACACTGTTGGACACCTGAATGAGTTTATTACCAATTTTATTTCTAAAGTCTTATAAAATTATTATCTTTGGATTATGCTTGTTGTAATGGTTAATTTTATGGTGTCCAGACATTTGGTCAAATATAATGCTAGGTGTGCTAGAATGGCATTTCTGGATAAGAATAACATTTACAGAATGAATAAAGCAGACTGCCTTTCCCAATATGAGTAAGTTTCATCAAATGAATGGAAGACTTGGATAGAACAAAAAGGCTGAGTGAGAGAAAATTTCTGCCTGCTTGCTTTAGGTGGGACATTGATATTTTTCTGTCTTTACACTCAAACTGAAATGTCAGCTCTTCTTGGGTCTGAGTCTTCTAGTGTTCAGACCATTAGCTGTCATGGGTCTCCAGCTCACCAACTACAGATGTGGGGATTTCTCATCCTCCTTATTTGCATGAGCCAACACCTCATGATAAATCTCTACATATACATTGGTTCTGTGGCTTTGGAGAACCTGAGTAACAACTTCTATATATTACTTTATAAAAAGAAAGATACTGATTATAGGGACTCTGAACAAGTCAGCAAATGCCTATAGAAAGTATATAGGCATACTCAGTCTCTTTTGATTTTTGACAAGAAGGAGTGTAGACTTAAGAGCATAGTTATATGAAAATCTCCAAATTTGATTTCTTTTTTTTTTTTTTTAAAGACTTCATTTATCCATTCGACACAGAGAGAGATCACAAGTAGGCAGAGAGGCAGGCGGAGCGAGAAGAGGAAACAGGCTCAGTGCTGCACAGAGAGCCCGATGTGGGCCTCGATCCCAGGACCCTGAGATCATGACCTGAGCCGAAGGCAGAGGCTTTAACCCACTGAGCCACCCAGGCGCCCCAAATTTGATTTCTTTAATGCAAAACATCCTTATATGAAAATATTTGCTAAAATTGTTGGAAAACTTGTGCCAAACATAGAATTTGCATAGGATCATAAGTCTATAATCTCTTTAATTATTCATTTCCAGCTAAAGTCTAATTTTTATATTTAGATTCTTCCTTATGATTCAAGAAGTAAGGGTCCCTTCTGGAGGATTTCCCTTCTTGCTTATCCTAAGTGTCAAGAAGAGCCTGAGAGATATGTTCTGATGTGATTACTGACTGCTCTGGAAACAGAGAAAGGTCTGATGATGGCAAAGGAGCAAAGGGATAAAGTGTCAGGAATTGGTCACAATATATCATATCTGAGGAACCACATATTGCACAGGATAGAATCATGAAGTGTTCGAAGTGTACCAAAACCTCTTTTTGTATTCTAGAAATGACTACTGTTGTTTTATATTTGTGTTCAGATCATCAGACATGGTCTCCTTAAGGTGTAAGGTTCTTTCTTACTCAAGGGCCCAAAGATCATATTTCAGAATTTGAAAAATAGAACATACAAGGAACTAGTTGAAGCAGGTAGGTCATAGGAAAGTAAAACTCTCTATGGATCTATTTGCATTTAACAAGTAGGGGAGCTTAGTTTATAACACATTCAAACATCTTCTGAGATACTAACAAAATGGTAAAAGAAAAAAAAGAAGCATAGAGAGGAGATGAATCAAAGATGGGCATTGTAATCTATTGTTATTTAAATAAAAAATGTACCCTCTCCTTCACTTCCCTGTGTCTTTCCTTTGACAAACTGACCTGATTCCCTGTTGTTAGGTGCTGAGGAAGAGTGTATGGATTTCTATTCATTTCCTTCTTTCATCACTCTAAAGCAGCTGTTTCTGGTGTCTCTATTCTTAGACAAAGGGAAAGGGAAAAATAAAAGAAAAGATCACAGTATATATTCAAAGTACTACTTGTTCTCTTATCAGGGCTCTCTGTGTATCATGGATCCAGATATTGGTACTTCTGTAGGTATTTTAATAATGACGTTTCCATTAAAAATCTCCCATTTGCTCTTCCCTTCTCTGGCCGGCTATTTACAACTCCTCATCAGGGCCTGGATCTTATAATGAAACCTCCATAATTTCTTTTAATAGGATCATTCACAACTCATTATATCATCCTGAACAAGACTAACCTGAAGAGTCACCCAGTAATACTGCAAAGTCATAAATTAGTGTCCAATTAATTGTTAAATGAATGATGAAATTAAATATAAATGGAAGTTAATGGACAGATTTTGAAACACAAATACTATAACTACCTGGAAACTGATATTCCAGCCACATTTTAAATGTGACTTTTGTTTGTTACTTATTTCTTATCTGGCTGATTTTGCTGAAATTAGCACCTGAAAAAGTTAAGAAGTAAAATGATAACATCAGTTCAGCCAAAATAATTTTGAAATCTGTATTGTAATAAGAGGCCCCACTAAACCACACTTTTTTACAGGAATATTTGAGAGCTACCATTACACAAAATATAGTGTATATTTTGGGGATAGTAAGCCATACTTACAAGTGCAATGTGTAATTAATTTGCTAATTAAAAGACTGTCCAACAACTCTTTATAGTGATTAAAAGTCATGGATTTAAAATCAATTCTACTCTAACAAACATTCAACAAAAGAGTTACCGAAAGGAGGATGGTGTGATAAATTGACATATAAATTCTGGGTACAGAAAAATTAGGCCAAAATTAGACTTGTCATACCTTTGCCAAGATTAAGCATATTTGGGTCCTGGGTATTAAAAATGACCATCATGTTATACCACCTTAACTATTTCTTAGAAACCCTGCTCTGGAGCTATATACCTTTGGACAAAATTACACCAATTAGATTTTTTCCCCTAGGAAATGGGATTTAAGGATAGAACGTGAATCTGCCAAACTCTGATGAGCACTGGACCCATAAATTTAAACAGTTCTGAAATAAAAGTCTACCTCATGACAATCCCAAACAAGGTGTATAAGAAACTTATGGAAAAGACTTGTACCTTATAGAAGAAGCGGGGAGGTGGTCTACAGAAAAGAGGATGGAGCAGCCTCAGGAGAGGATACTGAGAGACTTCTTGTATGGATTCCTAGCTCCTGTGAAATCTAAACATGATTTTTTAGTAGGTTTGATACTCTTAAACTAAGTCTCTTAAGTAAGTTTCAGTATATCTCTTGCAGGTAATCTACCCTATGACATCTCAAAAGATAATGAAGACAGGAGATTGAGGAAATAGGTAAGGAATTAGAGAGGTAGTTTTCATGTAAGGTAACAATAAAATGAATTTAATAAGAATAGTGTCACCAAAGCCTCATCCAATATGACTTCTCTTTCACTAACACCGAGTTTGGCTCCTTTTAATAAAGATTTTGGTAACTGAACACTCTAGACCTGATAATACTTGTATTATCATTTGAAATAAAATGCTATTTTCTAAGGATTTTATTTATTTATTTGACAGAGAGAAACACAGCCAGAGAGGGAACACAAGCAGGGGGAGTGAGAGAGGGAGAAGCAGGCTTCCCGCCAAGCAGGGAGTCCGATATGGGGCTTGATCCCGGGTCTCCGGGATCATGACCTGAGCCGAAGGCAGTCGCTTAACCAACTGAGCCACCCAGGCATCCCTGAAATGCTATTTTTAAATCACTAAAAGAATTGAATATTCTCTACTTTTTTTCCAAGAAAATTTCATAAGGCCTTATTTTTTTTTTGAGAGGAAAAATCATGTTTTTAATTTGATCCTTTAATGTGCTATTTTTTGTTTATTTAACTGAGTTAAACCTGTTTATAAAGTCATCCTAAAGTACTTGATATTTGAGGCTTCTATGAAATTCTCACAAGTTACTTTAAAATTTTCTAATGAAACCTACATATTTGGATGTTGTCTATCTGTATGCTATCAATCATTTCATGTATAGTCATGTGATTTAACACAATGTGACTGATGAAATCTCTCAGGAGCAGAAGTAACTGACAGAACCTAAATTGATGTTTTATGAAAATGTACCCTGAATATGCCTGAAAAGGTGTCTTTGATATGGCATCAAACATTAACGTGCTATCTTTATAACTTATGACTTAAAAGGTTATATCTCTAGAGAAGGCACAATCTCAAAATAACAGGATGGTTTAATTCTTTACTGATGCTCCCATCTTGACTCTTATTAATTTCTTTCTTTCGATAGAGGAAAATATTCCTCTATAAAAACAATCATTTGAATTTACCTATTCCTTAGTAGCACCTATTACTCTTTTTATTTCTGTTCTGACTACTTATATGATAATCTAGACATTCTAAACTTCAGACCTATAAAAGTGAAATAGTACCCTATTGATTTTCTGAGTCCTGCACATTTATATATTCTATATAAAAATATATACATTCAGTAATACTCTGATTATACCTTCCATCACAAAACCTAGAGAGATTTTCTTCATCAGTTTCCATGAAAAAGAAATAAAAGAAATAATCCTATTAAGAAGATATTAACATACCCCAGCAGATGTGAGGTATGGTGGGGGTAAGGGAGATATATCTATGTATATTTTGAAATTGAATTAAGCCATGTTTATATAACAGAAAGGCAACTTTTCTTTCAGGCAGGTAAATATCATGAAATAAAAGGATTCTTTTTCTTTTGAGAATATCCATGGATTTGGTTAAGAAAGTGAGGGCCTCCGGACGCCTGCGTGGCTCAGTTGGTTAAGCGACTGCCTTAGGCTCAGGTCATGATCCTGGAGACCCGGGATCGAGCCCCACATCAGGCTCCCTGCTCGGTGGGAAGCCTGCTTCTCCCTCTCTCACTCCCCCTGCTTGTGTTCCCCCTCTGGCTGTGTTTCTCGCTGTCAAATAAATAAAATCTTTAAAAAAAAAAAAAAGAAAAAGAAAAAAAAAAGAAAAGAAAGTGAGGGCCTGGATATGCGTTTGGGAATTGAGAGAGCTGAATTGGTCTGTATTTTAGATTTGGAAGAAGTCAAAGTTCATAAAATATCTCAGGAGGGAAGGCAAGAGTCTAAGCCTGAGAAACATGGCAGGAGACTATAATCTGAAGCACAGAAACCAAAGACGGGAATATGAAAATTACTAACAGGTATATAAAATATGTGCATTAATTCATACATTTTTGTGAAAAGCTTCATTCATTTTCATTGTTAAATATCACAATGCGTAGTAACTATTTTCTGACTCTTCAGAAATTCACCTATTCTGCTACTGATGGATGTTTAGGTTGTTTCTAATTTGAAAAGACTATTAGTAAACTGCTATAAACATTCTTGAACATATCTTTTCATGACATTGATACTATTTTTGGAAGAAACATTTTGGAATAGACTTGTAGGTGTTAGGCAATAAATATATTTAGCTTTAGTACATATTTTCAGTTTCCCAAAATGGTTGTAGTAGTCTACATTCCCATTAACCATGTACATTCCCATTAACCATCTGCTCCACATCCTCATCAACACTGGTAATGTTAGACTTCAGATGAAGTCATTCTGGTGGCTACATTTCTCACATGAATAAGGATATGAAACTTTTTTTGTTTTTTTATGGTCCATTTTGAAATCCTCACTTGCAAAGTTCCTGTTCAAATCTTTCATCTGTTTTTATCTATTTCTTTCTTTCTCTTTCTTTCTTTCTTATTTATTTTTTTTCCAGTGTTCCAAGATTCATTGTTTATGCCCCACACCCAGTGTTCCATGCAATATGTGCCCTCAGTACCCACCACTAGGCTCCCCAATCCCCCTACCCCCTTCCCTTCAAGACCCTCTTTGTTTCTGAGTCCAAAGTCTCTCATGTTTCGTTTCTCTCCCCGAATTACCCTACTTCCCATTTCCTTTCCTTCTCCTGTCCTCTATATTACCCCTCATGCACCACAAGTAAGTGAAACCATGTGATACTTGACTTTCTCTACTTGGCTTATTTCACTCCAAATAATCTCTTCCAATCCAGTCCCTGTTGCTACAAAAGTTGGATATTCATCCTTTCTGATGGAGGCGTAGTATTCCATTGTATATATGTACCATATCTTCTTTATCCATTCATCTGTTGAAGGGCACGTTGGCTCTTTCCACAGTTTGGTGATTGTGGTCATTGCTGCAATAAACATTGGGGTATATATGGCCCTTCTTTTCACTACATCTGTATCTTTGAGGTAAATACCCAGTAGTGCAATTGTAGGGTCATAGGGTAGCTTTATTTTTAATTTTTTAAGGGATCTCCACACTGTTTTCCAAAGCGGCTGCACCAACTTGCATTCCCACCTGTTTTTAATGAATTTGACTGTTTTTTAAAAAAAATTTCATTAAAGGTTTTCATGTATTTTGGATATGAGATCTTTTTCAGATATATGTACCGCTAATATCTTCTCCCCACCTATAATTTGCATTTATCTTAACTTCTTTAATTTAATTAATTTAATTATTTAATTTAACTAATTAAAGAAGTTAACTTCTTTAACTCTTTAATGGTGACCTTTGAGTTACAGTTGTGCTTAATTTTACTGAAGTCTGTTTTATTGCATTTCTTCTGTTACTGACTTTGTATCTTAAGAGATCTTTGTCTATATTAAAAACATAATTATTCTCTTGCGTATTCATTTAAAAGGTTTTTTTTGTTCTCTCTTAGAGCAGAATCTGTGTGTCAGACTGAATTGATTTTTGTTTATCATTCAATGCAGGAAATACACAATTGATAAAGATCAAAGATCTATACTGAATTACAGTCATAAATCAGGTGATAATGGATATGTGTGGATCTGTTTCTGTGTATACCATTCTGTTCTACTGCCTCACTTTATCTGAACTTTTATTTATATTTGCACCAATATATGATGTCTTAATGATCATAGTCGAATAGTAAGTTTTAGTATCAGCTAGTATAATAATACCTTTACTTCTCTTCTTCTATAACGTTATCCTATTTTAGGTATTTTGTATTTGCATAGAAAATGTAAATCCAGGTCTCACTTACACACCCTGTCAATTTTGTTATGACATTATATAGAATCAATAAAGCTATTTGAGTAGAACTGTTAATATATTGGCTTTTTAAATTAAAAAAATGGTAGATTCTTTTTGTTTACGTCATCACTGATTTCTCATGTTAATGTTTTATAATTGTCCAGGTGGAAGTTTGCATACATTTCATTATACATATTGTTAGCTATTAATATATTTGACTCTATTATACATTTATATTTTTAAAATTCTCTAAATTTTAGTTGCCAATTTACAGAAATCCACTAAAAATATTGACTTTATGTCAAGAAATGTTGTGAAATTTACTATTTCTAAATGGTTTTGATTCTTTGGAATTTCCACACGTACAATCATATCATATAAAAATATGAGATAGCAATGTTTGTATGTGTGGAGAAAATCATCTATTTTTCCTTTTTTTTCTTAGAGTATCACATTAAATGACTTTTGAAGAGTAAAACAATTTTCATTCCTAGAATAATAAATGTGACTTGACCATGGTATATTATCCTATTTATAGATCTCTTTATTCTGTTTATTAATAGTTTATTAATGATATTTGAGTCAGGGCTCCACAAGAGGTGTATAACATTTTCCTTTCTTTAAAGGTTTTGGTATTCATTTATGCTTGTCCCATAATTGCTTTCATTTTTTTGTATGCTATGAAAAACATCATGCAAAATTTTCTTAATTTATCCTTTAGTATTTTAATAGATTCCCTACTAAAGCCATCTTCCCTAGAATTTCCTTTTTTTCAAGGTTTATAATTATGGTTTTATTTTTTAAACAGATATATGATTATTTATATTTTCTATTTCTTTATGTACCTGTTCCATTAAAATATTTTTCAAGTTGTTTCATCCATTTCATCTAAATTTTCAATACTTACAATCTATATTTTTTCTTATAATTGGATGTGTTTTTTTCTTATTTTTTTTCTTCTTCTTTTCAATTTTTCTTATAATTTGATTAACTTCAATAATTTTTCAAAGAACAAATTTAGATTTACTGATTTCTCTGTTTTATTTTAAATTGATTACTTATTTGTTGTTATTACTATTTTTTTTTGCCTTCTATTTACCTTAGGTTTAATTTCTTTTAATTTTTTTTAAAATTTATTTATTTACTTGGTAGAGAGAGAAAGACAGCAAAAGAGGAAACACAAGCAGGGCAGCGCAAAAGGGAGAAGCAAGCTCCCTGATGAGCAGGGAGCCTGAAATGGAGGTTTGATCCCAGGACTCCAGGATCATGACCTGAGCCAAAGGAAGATGCTTTAATAACTGAGGCACTCAGGCTCAATTTGTTTTATTTTTCTAGCACCTTGATTTGGAGGCTTAGATATTCATTTAAAAATTTTTATTTCTCAATATATGCATTTAAAGCTATAAATTTCCTCTTAGAACTATTTCAACTGTATTTTTACAACCTCTAATGCTGTATTTTAATTATTATTCAGCTATCGTTCAATAGTTTTTTAAAAAGATTTTATTTAAGAGAGATTCTCAACCAGACTCCACACACAGCACAGAGTCCAAAATGGGGCTCAAGCTTACGACCCTGAGATCATGACCTGAGCCAAAATCAAGAGTCTGATACTTAATGGACTGAGCCACCTAGGTGCCCCTGTTCAGTACTATATAATATCTATTCTGATTTCTTCTTCAAAATATGAATTATGTAGAAGAATACTGCTTAATTTAAAACTTCTTCTAGGAAATTTCCTGTAATTGAGTTCTTTTTTTTTTTAAGATTTTATGTATTTATTTGATAGGGAGAAACACAGCCAGAGAGGGAATACAAGCAGAGGGAGTGAGAGAGGGAGAAGCAGTCTTACCGCCGAGAAGGGAGTCCAATATGGGGCTTGATCCCAGGTCTCTGGGATCATGACCTGAGCTGAAGGCAGTTGCTTAACCAAATTAGCTACCCAGGTGCCCCTGTAATTGAGTTCTAATTAAATTCCACTCTGGTCAGAGAACATACCCAGTATAAATTCAGTTCTTTGAAAACTATCAAAACTTTGTTTTTGGCCAGCATACGATCTATTTTGGAAAATGTTCCCCATGCATTTAAAAAGAGGTTTATTTCCACTGTAGATGTGTTTGAATTTCACATCTTAGCTTTGAGCAACCTCTGAAATTTCTGGTAGGTATTCCAGACATATAGTGGCTGTTCTTTGTTAAGTCTCTTAGAATTTCACTCTGTATATACAAAAATAGAGGTCATTCAAGGAACTCTGCTAATTCTTACACAAATTGATGGGGTTACTTTTCTGCAAATCTCCTTTGAATGTATCCTGACCCCAGAAAGAGTCCAAAGCATCAAAACAGTTCTGGCTCTAATCTGTGTTTCCTCTATTCAGAAAGACAGATGTAACTTGAAATCCCTGCTGTGCTCTTATATCTTATTCCATAATTGTCTGGAAAATGTTCTTCTGGAGAAGGCCTAAATTAATATAGGGAATCATTGACTGTTTCTCTTCATCCTTTGCTTCACTGATTGTAGACTTGCCAACTCTTGTCCAAATTCTGTAAACAGTTATTTTTTTTATATTATAGAGATCTTTTATAATTAATAACAGAAAATATTAAGTATGATTCCAATTACTCCATAGTGGTTATAACTGAGAATATTTGCAAATTTTTTAAAGTAGGAAAATAATAGCATGTTTATATGCTTTATAGGAATAATCTAAAAGTCATAAATGTGGATGATGTAGGAAGAAGTAAAAGTTTTCTGGAACAAAATATTCAGATAAGTGAGAAATACTGAGATGTACTGTGTAGGTGAAGTGGTTGGCCTTAGTTATGAGAAAGGATAGTTAAAAAGAGTAAAAGGACTGAAAGTAGATGTCATAGTGAGAAATTCTCTCAGTGAAATAAACAGTGAAATCACCAGTTTGATGTGATAATGGGAAAGGAAGTACTGAAACTTGACGAAAGAGAATAAATTATGAAATAATTAACTGAAAAGTGAAAATGTGAATATCCAGATTCAATAAGTCTAATTGCCACCAACTTAAGTGCTTCACTGAAGTTTTGATGACGAATTTAAAATGAAAGCAATTCACAAGTTTTTCTCAGCTATATTCACCTGTATAAGTACATACGAAGAGTAGCATTTTAGGTTCAACCAGAACTGTGATTTAACATTTTCAGTACTATGAAAGTAGAAAGAATGTGAGAGATTTTTTTAGGTGATTATGATTTTCCTTGTGGTGTAAGATAGGTAAGAAGGGAAGTAAGGGTACCAGAAAGGATCTAAGGATTAAAGAAGGTTCAGATTTGTTTTGAGGGTTAAGTTGGACTATTAGAGGAAATGAGATGGAAAATAGGAGGTAATGGTCAGATCATTGTAAACTGAAATAGTATATACTCTCCATCTTTCCTAGTCTACTGACATTCACTAGAGTACATCGTATAGAGTTGACTTAGAGTTTGTGATGGGTGTGTGTGTGCGTGCGCGCGCGCGCGCGCATGTGCGCATGCAAAAGGAAACTAAAAGGCAAAGTTTTATAGTTGGGCTCATGTAGTGAAGAGAAATAGTCCACATGCAATGGTATGTGATTGCATAACTGAAGGAGTTTAGCAGAAGCAGGATTTATGAGCCATACATAATTATAAGAACATATGCCTCTTGTGAATTTTCAGAAATCCTGTGGAGGGCAATGTATTTTTTAATATTGCTATAATAAAACTTTTAGGACATTCTATCTCAAAGAGATTCGGTTTAGCTGATATCTGGGGTATATTTGGAATTTCCAACTGATCCATTAAAGTGAGTCACAGTACTTTTGAACAATAAAGTCTAAGTGATAAAACAGCTATAATTAAAATAATGCCTTATGTCAATAATTATATCACCTGTCAAATGATGTTTTCTAAAAACTTAATGAGAGGGATCTTAGCTTCATCTACTACTCTGTATATATCTTCACTAAGAATATAAAGTTAGTGCTGAATAATATTGGGAAAATTGTCATCCTGAACATTTTTGTCAGATTTTATTGAACAGTATTTCAAAATTCTATTACTTAGTAAGCTATTTCATGGTGGTTTTTTAATGGAATTTTTTAAAAAGATTTTATTTATTTATTTGACAGAGAGAAACACAGCCAGAGAGGGAACACAAACAGGGGGAGTGAGAGAGGGAGAAGCAGGCTTCCCGCCGAGCAGGGAGCTTGATGTGGGGCTCGATCCCCGGTCTCCGGGATCATGACCTGAGCCGAAGGCAGTCGCTTAACCAACTGAGCCACCCAGGCGCCCCGGAATTTTTTTGTTATAACTAATAATTAGGATATTATTTATGTAATATTGGGTTGCAGATAAAAATGTAGACATGTTGGCTACATTAAATATAAATGCTCAATTATACTAACCACCAAAATTATAAAATATAAGCAACAATTTTTAAAAAGACAAATAATACACTAGAAATATGTGTTTAACACATATAACAGGCAAAAAAAGCAGCATCCCTAAAACACTATAAATTTCTATAAAGGCATCCCACATTATAAAACCAAATAATTTAATGATTATAGGATTTTTGTGTATGTAAATGATTTTGAGAGTTTGATTTAATTTTCATGAATCAAAATAATGTTTAGCATTGTTCTATATATGTTTTCTTTGGATTATATCCCTTACCTATGGTACTTTTGAGCTGGTTGTGTGTTTGTTACTAATTTGTAAAGGGTATTTTTACATATGTTTTTAGTATTTTTTCCAATTTGTATTATGACATTCTATTCCCATTTGTATTCTCATCATCTTTTCATTTTATTTACTATGTCTATTTTTCCTTATAATAGGAAGTTGAAATTCAATTCATCTGTCTTCCTCGGGATATTTTTCTTCCATTTACATTTATTGAAAAGTCCTTACAGTTCCAACTTATCTGATATGTCTTTAAAATATCATATATGCATATACCCTCATTTCTATTCTACAGATCAGTTTATCTGTCCCTGTGCCTTACCATAGTGTTAGTTAGGATAGGTTCATAACAGGTTATGAACATAACATATAACATAACATGTTATAAGGCAAGGCCTAACTCTACTTTTCATTTAGAATTGTATTAGTTACCTGAGAAAAACTGTAATACTTATTAAAGAATATATGTACATGAATATCTATAGAAACACTATGCACAACTGCAAAAACCAAGGAACAACCTAAATATACAAAAATTGATGAATAAACTGGAAGACTCAGTCAATGAACTATTATATATGTAGCCATAATGAATGGAGTAGAGACGTGCAAATACAATGGTTAATTTTATGTATCAATGTGGCTAGGCTATGTTGCCCAGTTGTTTTGTCAAACACTATGCTAGATATTACTGTGAAGGTGTTTTGTAAGCATGATTAGAATTTACAATCAATTTAAGTAAATCAGATTACCCTCTATGATGTGGGTATGCTTCATTCAATCAGTTAAAGCCCTTAGAAGCAAAAACTAAGGTTTCCCAGAGAAAAAGAGATTATGCCTCAAGACTATAACATAGAACTCCTGCCTGAGTTCAGCCTCAGGGCCTGCCCTATGGATTTCAGACTCAATATTGCAAATTCAACTCTTATCTCTATTTCCAGCTAGCCAGCCTGCCTTACAAATTTCTGATTTGTCTGTCCCATAATTACATGAGCCAGTTCTTAATAAAAATCTCTCTCTCTTGATATATCCTATGGATTCTATTTCTCTGGAGCACACTGAAAAAAAATATGTGCTAAATCTTAGGAATATAATATTTATGAATAAAAATAAAAGGAAAGAATCTTGATATATCCTATGGATTCTATTTCTCTGGAGCACACTGAAAAAAAATATGTGCTAAATCTTAGGAATATAATATTTATGAATAAAAATAAAAGGAAAGAATCTGATGATTCACAAAAGAAGAAATGCAAATGACTGATAAATTTAAGAAAAGATACTTTACTAGTGGCTTAAAAAAAAAAAAAAGCAAATAAACCCAACAGTAAAAGAACATTGTTTTCATACAAAGAATAAAACAAAAAACAGAAACCCAAACAAAACAAAAAACCCAAACAAACAAAATATGATCTTCGAAAGCATCTAGTAGTGCTAGAAAATTAGGAAAATAGGTAAAAGAAATAGTTCCCTCCATTGCTAAGGATACTGTGAATTATTATAATTTTATTGCGAATGAATCTGGCATGATCTATTAACATTAGAAACCAGCCTATGTTTTGTGCCAACACTCAACTCCTGAAAATCTATTATTTAAAAAACCCCAAAAACAAGGCACTGGCACTGTATCTACTCTTTTTATAATGTTACACTTAAAAAGTGGTGATGAGGGATGAGGGAGGTGTGTATCAAAGTAGTTTATGTTCTTCTTATACTATGTATATTTTAGACAAATAACACTAAGAATTAATTTGAAATTAAAACTAATAAGAATTACACACAGAATTACTAAAATATGCTTAAGGAAATTAGTCTAACGATTAATTTGGAAAAATATGTCCAAATATGTTTATATCAATTTTAATTATCTTCTCTACCAACAAAACCTTTAGAAAATATTCCCATATTGAATTTGTATTTCTTTTTATCTTTTTATTTTTCTTCTTACATGGCTTAAAAGTTATTAGTCTTGTTTAAAAGTTATTTTTCTTGTTTTTTATCCTTTTTAGAATGAAACAGACTTTGGAGGAAGAAGCAGAAGTAGGATGAAAAAGTATAGGTTTCTCAGATTGGGTAACACAGCTACCAGTAGGCACCTTATCATTCAGCTATATTGTTTTCTCTAAATCAACACAAAACATTTTAAGCTTTCATGACACTGTGACTTCAGTGCTCATCTATCTTACAGCAAAGTCTTTTGGCTATATCTATTTGAATAATATAAAGAAAATATTTATTTTTAAATACTGGATTTAGTTAGAGCTTGACCAGAAGATAATTATATGTATTATTTTTAAAGTTATTCAAATACTTCCTTTCAGTAGGTTCCCTCCATGGGTTTTATATGTTTTAGGTTGTATTATATTCAATTTATTTCAATTATTGGGAAAACAAGTCTTTAATTTTTAATATTAAAACCATACTAGCCTTGAACTTTATTTAGTGACTAAAAAAAAAGAATCCCCCAAAATAATTAATTTTAATGTAAAAACCTGTTTGAAAATGGAAAATATGAATAATATCCTAATATTTGTCTGAGCCCCGAAAGTTACAAAAACAAATTACATATGGTGAGGAAAAGCAATGTCAAGTATACATATCACTGAAGGTGTTCAGAACAAGTCTTCCAAAGTGTGCCACTTGAGCATGTGGACTATTCTGAGCTGAAGGCAATCAGGACCCAGTAGATTCAAGTGAAAGCTTTGCTTTTCCAATGTTACCCACAAGAATTTAGATAGAGGGCCTGACCCAGAAAAGAACATCACAGGAGATAACTACAAAGAATATGGAGTGATGCAATAAGCTGGGGTGGGAGTAGGGGGGCTCAGTAGGGCCTGGAAATTAAATTCTCTCTGTTTCATATTGTCTTTGCACAGCATGACAAACATCTGTTTATCAAATATTTGTTATTCTCATCTTTCTGAGAATTACTGTCCTTTCCTTTGAAGTCCCTTACCTCTTCCCCCTTCTCTTTAGTTCAGAATATCACGTAAACCTCAATGCCTGGGAGGGTCTCATATTCTTATGGGGCCCCAGAGGTATGTAATTAAATTTGTTTTTCTTCTGTTACTATGCTCTATGTTAACTGAATCATGAGGCCAGCCAAAGAACCAAGAAGGGTAAGGAAAAAATTTATTTTCCTCAACCCCTCAAATATTTTTTTTTAAAGTTGTGACTTATAATGTAATATCATTAAATAGTTCAATTATGTAATTAGAAACAGGTTAAACAATATATTTGTAGCATCTGCCTACATCACTCTTTTGCCTAAACATGCTTTTCACTATGAAAATGTTGATTATTTTTAAGATGGTATATAGGTGAATTAATGTTTCAAATAAAGAAATAAGCTATATACATTTCTGATGTTAAATTTTAATATTTTGATTAGGAAAACACTGATTTGTGACTAGTATACATGACTAAACTTTTAAAAAATTACAAATGGAAGAATATAATACAAATGAAAAAAATTTCAGGGCTTTTTTTTTTTTTTTTTGAGCTGAAACATTGCTGAACTGATAGCCAGAGACAAAACTGATCTCACAACAGATACATCCTTGCCCTAGAATTTACAAAAATTGAATATTTTCTGCCTCAATTATCTTATGGGCAATTTACTATGCCTAGTTATGCTACCCTAGCCCCAAATAACTACAGTCTTCTTCAACTCTTTAAAACCAAATTCATAGGAATGTGTATGTGTGTTTACATTAAGAAATTAAACTTATAATTGCTATAAAATGATCTAGAAGACTTTGGGGTTAAGGGCTATATAAACACAAATCATTATGAATAATTAAAAGCCTGGTATTGCTTTCACCTAACACTCTCCACCTCCCCCAAAGATAGTAAATTTAGGAAATTAAACAATTAGACTCATATACTGACAAATAGCTGATTCTGCCTTACGTAAAAAGTTGTTTTCTGTGCTTTGTTTCAGTTTGATAATCTAGAGTCAAAGGCATGAAATGCTATGAAATTTTATCCTGAAGGTCACATTCCAACCTTGTATGAAATTAAACTAATCGTTCAAATGGAGAAAAGGAGGTTTCCGAACAAATAGCTTTGTCTTCCTGCAAATCTCATGAGAATTTGCTCATGCTGACTCCTTATCTTAACATGTAACACAATCGCCAATTAGTGTCAAAGTTACTGGAGCCATCACATTCCCAACTCCATTAACCTTATGTACTGGTTCAAGGAAAATGCAATTATTCTTCTTCTAAACTAATCATTAATTTCAAAGTTATTATTAACTAATTTAATCTTTAAATTGGTATAACCTATCAAACTCTGTATTAAATTTATTGCTGAAAGAAAAGGAAGAGTATTTAGATATATGTGTTAAAATTGAAGCAAGTGGAAAATAGGATTATCTTAAATTCAGTTGCAGAGAAGCCATGATTTAACCTTGTCCAGGTCAGAACCACTGGAAGAAGAAAAAAAAAAAAAAAAAGACATTATTCATGTCACTGAAGACTAGGGGTGATTTTTTTTAATTCCCTGGCATATTAATGACCAACAATGAGTGAGCCCCTTAAGTACCTCATTTATTGTCTTAAATATGAAAATGTTTTAGAGATTAGAGAGGAAATTGTTTGAATTAATTAACTGAACTGGTGCTCAAGGGATCTAGTACAAGATTTTCAGACAAAAGCTGGGAATTTACAATAATGACATTTCTTTCATGGTTAGAAAATATAGCACCAGTGGGATTTGGAGGCACTCTTAACATTTTAGCTGATGTCTGTTGAGGGCTTAAGAACCCTCTGAAACCATTTATTTTATTCATTGGAGACTTCTCTCAATTACATTATAAAAGGCATCACATTAAAATAGCCATGAGGCCCACAAATTTCATCATATAAGTGGAATCGGATAACTGGCACAATGAAAATTCAGAATGCAAATAGAAGCTATTAAAGTAATAGCATCATTTAAAAAAATTCTTTTTGCAGGAAAGGTAATGTGTAGAAAGATAAAAACAGAATGGTGTTGTACATGGTTAGCTTAATCACATTTTCATTTCTCATGTGGGTTATCAGTTGCAAATGGGACTCCCATGTGCTTAAGAATCCATTCATATGCTGATTTTTTCTGCCGGCATGACAAAAGAATTTGAAAAAGCATTTGGTTTAACCTGGATTACACACACACGCAAAAATGTACACTTCAAGGTTAGACTAAAGTGTGCATTTACCAATTTATTTATCTAGCTATATTTTCCCATTCCTACATTCATCTAGGGACTTATCCATCCATCCATCCCCTATTATTCCAGACTGATCAACCTATATTACATAAACTACAATATACAGCACATTTGATAACTGCATTCTTTCTAATAATGAACTATTCAGAAGTGCTGAAGGTTAAAGCACAATCTGGCTTATTTGACATAATCTGGTAAACAATACTCAAGCATTTACATGTATCATTCCTCACTCTGTAACGTTATTTTCTTTCTTTATATTCAAAAATCAAAGTTCAAAACTATTAGGTTCCAAACATCAAATTTGTTCCAATTTTAACAGTTTATGGAGACTTTGTATACATAAATTCTACGTATTTTAAAGTGTAAAATCTGGTAAGTATTGACATGTGTATATAACCATGAAAACATCACCACAATCAAGATATTGAAGATACACATCACCACAAAGTTTCCTCATGAACCTCTGTAATCCTTCCCTACAATCATACCCTACCCCATCCCTAGGCAACTTCTGATTTGTCTTCTGTCATACAGATTATTTTATATTTCCTAGACATTGATAAAAATAGAATACATTGTGCATTCTTTTGTCTTGCTTCTTTCAATCAGCATAATTACCTTGAGATAGATCCATGCTGTAGATTGTATCAATAGTTCATTATTTTTGTTACTGACTAGCATTCCACTGTGTGTAAAAATAGTTCATTTATTTATTTAGCTACCGACAGACAAGGGCTGTTACTAGTTTTTTATTATGAACTGTCATAGTAAGTTTTCATATAGATATATGCTTTTGTTTTTCTCCTAATTTTAGGTTTTCCATTTAGATGTAAGATTTATTTTGAAATATATTTCTAATATGATGTCAGGAATAGATCACGAGTCTTTTTTTTTTTTTTTGGTATATCCAAGTGCATAAACCAATCATTTCAACAATATTTTTAAGGCTATCATTTCTCTATCAAATTGTCTTTATTTCTTTAACCAACACCACACTATCTTAACTACTGAAGCTTTACATTAAATCTTTAAGCAGGTAATACTAGTTCTTCATTTTTGCTTTTACAATTTTTGAAGTTGTTTTACCTGCTATGTGTCTTTTACCCTTCTATATGAATTTTAGATTCAGTTTGAGAGTTTCTAATAAAAGTCTGCTGTTAATTTGAATGAAATTGCATGAATTTATATATCAATCTAAGGGGAATTTACATCTTAGTTACTGAGTTCTCTAGCCCATAAATATGTATATTTCACTATTTATTTAGGTCTTTAATTTCCTTCAACAATGTTTTTATAATTTTCAACATTCAGGTCTTTCGTATCTTCTGTCAAAATAGAGTCCTAAATACTCCATATATTTTTGCATTCTTGTAAATGGAATTACTTTTAAGTTGAATTTTTTGTTGTTGCTAGTATTCAAAGATATAGTTGATTTTATATATTAATTTCTATAATTTTGCTAAATTCACTTATTAATTCTATTAACTGTTTTATAGATTCTAACAGATTTTCTTATATAATGATCATTTGCACACGAATAGATTACCTTCTTCATTTTCAATATGGATATTTAAAAATTTATTTTCTTGCCTGATGGCACTGACAAGATCAGTCAGCACAACACTGAGTAAAAGTGGTAATAACAGACATCCCTGACTTGTTTCTGGTTAGAGTGAGAACATTCATTCTTTCACATTAAGTATGATGTTAACCATAGGTTTTGTGTGTTTGTTTACAGAAGTCCTTTAGCAGATTAACGAAGTTTTCCACTCTTCTTATTTGACTGAAAGATTTTTTTTTTGTTGTTGTTTTTTAATCAGGAATGGATGTTGTATTTTTTTTTACATACCTTTTCTACATAAATTAACATGATTTTATGGCTTCTCTTTTGTAATTTGTTAATGTCTCTAATTATACAAATCTATTTTTGGAATCAAATCAAACTTTAATTTCTGGGATAAACTATACTTGATTATGTTATAGTATCCTTTCTATATAATGTTCAGTTCAATTCACTAAAACTTAGAATTATTTTCTTCTTACATCTTTACCTGGTTTTGGTATCACAGTAGCACTGGCCTCACAGAATAACATGGGAATTATTCTCTCTTTTTGAGTTGTCTTAAACATTTTTGCAGAAACCATCAGTACCTGGAGTTTTCCTTGTGGGAAGGTTTTTAAATACAAATAAGTTATTTGATAAAGATTAAGCTGAGCAGATTATTTCTTTTTGAACAACTGTTGCTAGTTTACATCCTTTGGGGATTTATTGATCTCATTTAAGTTGTTGAACTTATAGGCATGAGGTTGTTCTCAATATCTTCTTATGCTTTTAAATATCTATAGATTCTGTAATGCTATCACCTTTATTGATATTAGTATTTGCCTGTTGTTTTCCTGGTTCATCTGCCCAGAGGTTATCGATTTTACTGATGTTCTCAAGCCACTAGCTTTTGACATCACTGGTTTTTCACACACATCTAGCAATCAGTCCCCCCTTCCTCTTGCTTTCTGTCTTTATGAATTTAAATATTCTGTTTATTTTATATAATGCATTTATATGATATATGGCCTTTTACGCCTGGCTTATTTCACTTAGCATAATGTTCTTGAGACTCGTCAAGCATGTGTCAGTACTTCATTCTTTTTTATGGCTGAATAATATTCCATTGTGAAGATAAACCATATTTTATCCTTTCCTCCAGTGACAGAGAATTTGGGTTCTTTCCACTTTTTGGCTATTGTGAACAGTGGTGCTCTTGACTTTTGTTTATAAGTACTTATTTGAATACCTTGTTTAAGTTCTTTCAGACATATAATTAAGAGTAGAATTTCTGGGTAATAAGTTTATTCTATGTTTAACTGTCTGAGGAACCACCAGCTTGTTTTCACAATGGCTACACCATTATACATTTCGATTAGTGATGCACAAGAGTTTAAATTTCTCTATCTTCTTGTCAATATTTGTTATTATCAACTTCTTAAAATTATTATAGCCATCTTAGTAAATATGAATTAGTATCTTATTATGGGTTTGATTCATATTTCCCTAATGACTAATCTTTCCATATGCCTGTTGACACTTGTATATCTTCACTGGAGAAATTTCTACTCAATCTTTTGCCCATATTTAAATTGCATTGTCTTTTTGTTATTGAGTTGTAAAGGTTCTTCATATATTTTGGATACTCAACCCCTATGATATGTATTATTTGTAAATATTTTCAAACATTCTATAGATTGTCATTTCACATTTGTGATAGTGTGATCCTTTGATGCACATTAAGTTTGTAATTTTTTTTTTTTCTATGAGGTCCAACTTACTTATTCTTTCTTTTTTTGGTCATGCTTTTGTGTTGTATCTAAGACTTGAGTGACAAATTCAATATTTTAGAAAATGCTATTGTACTTAAAATTGCTGGAGTGGATTTTCTTCTTCCTGTTTTGTTTTTGTTTTTGTTTTTTGCCTTCTCCCCCTATAAAACAGCACAGCTGATTCATGTTCTGTATTCCATATGTTTTTCTATGTGCCTATGACTGTACTGATACACTCTTTGAGGAAGGAAGAATTTATGACATAAAACCCTAAAACTGAAGCAAAGAGACTAATAAAATAATATATACTTTAGTGTGTTAAATTTAAAGTGCCTATTCTCTATAATCCAGAAATCCTACTTAAGTGATGCTATAAAGAACATAAAACTTCTAGTCCATAAAGATATATAAATAACATTGATTTCAGCAATGTTTGCTAAAGAAAAAATGTAAGTTAAAGATCGCCTAAGTAGTATAGTAGAACAAAGTACACTAAAAATGAAAAGTGTAGTTTCCAAAGAGAAATAATAGAACAGTATATGTTTAAATGGAAATATATCAAAAATTATTGAGGAGGTAATAAAAATAAAATTATACAAATATTCTCAGAATTTATAAAAGACTTTTAACAAAAATATTCCTATTTCAAAAATGTCATGTCAAAATATGAAAAAATTTTGGACAAGGCATAAATGCTTATTTTTAAAAAATCTAGTAGAGGTAGCAATAATGTAAAGCTTCCTGGGAATCAAAACAAAGAGTGAAATAAAAATCATAAGGTAAGAAAGAGCTGGCGTTCAAAGAGACGTGACAGTATGGTAAAGAATAAACTGGGATTTTAGATATTGTAGATATGGTAAGAGTCATCAGACACTAAAAATAGCAGATAAGAGTTTTAAGACCTTCAGATCATATAATCAATAAAGAGAATCTATAAAATAACTATTAAATTATTTAAAATATTGAAGAAAGTTGAAAAATTAGAAAAATCAGCCATTATAAAAAACCCCAGATAGTAATCTTCCCAAAATCAAAATGAAATGATAAGTGAGCTAGAAGAAAAAAATTGCATATTATCCATAATATAATAGTTTTTAAACCTGGAAGAAGACTTAAGAGAATTAAAACATTACAAATAATCAATTAAAAGTAGCCAGGAAAAAGAAAAAAAATACTTTTATAGGAAAAATAAAGGACTGATAGCTGACTTACCCATAATGATAGAAGCAAGATAACAGTGGAAGAATGTTAAACTGTTAAAATGATGAAAGAAAAAGTTTGCCAAACCCGAATGCCTTGACAGGGACCCTGGCAAGGAACCTGAGAGAAAATGTTAATATACTAGTTGGATGTCTCTTTGAAGGCTGGGAAAACTGATGGCCTTCACTAAATGAGTTGACACATGTAGAAATACAGTATTAGGTAGCAGAGAGAAAAGTCAAAAGGTTGACAGGTGGCCAAAAAATGTAAAATAGGTTGGCCAGAAAATTAACTGGCTATGTCCTGCAAAAATTCTGAAGGAAAATCTGTTTACCAAAGCAATAATGGATGATATGGTAAGATAGCACCAGCATAATCTAGAAGCTCAGTGATGGTGATAGTCTGCATGCAAAAGGATCTCTGACTACAATGGTAGGATCTCAAAGCTATAGAATCCAGGTGAACATCAGACTCAAGGTAAGTACATTTATCATTACTATTATTTAAAGATTTATTTATTTATTTTAGAGAGAGGGAGAGAGCATAAGCAAGAGGGGAGAGAGAAAGAGGGAGAGAGAATCTCAAACAGACTCTATGCTGGGAGCCCAATGTGGGCCTCATCTGACGAGCCTGAGATTATGATCTAAACTGAAACCAAGAGTCAAACACTTATCAGGTGCTCCTCAAGGTGGGTACCTTTATAATGAGCAGCAAGATCAGAGGGGCTATAATGTTGTGTGATCTGTGGTGTTGCTTAACTGTGCAAAGTATTCCTAAAGAGAGATATGTAGTTGCCAACTGTGTTGCTAAATGTACGCAATAAAAAGAAATCACGGGTGCAAGACTGGGAAGCTCAGCCAGTTCTCAAAATATTAAGTCTTTAAATGAGAGGACATATCTTCATAAAGAAGGGCCCTACAACTTGACAGTAAGTATATTCAATACTAATCTCTCCCGTTATTCTCAAATGGAACCTATTTACTTGGTGAGATCATTAATTCTATGTGTTCAATTGGCCAGGCCACAGTACCCAGATATATGGTTCAACATTATTCTAAGTGTTTCTGTGAAGTTAGCTTTTAGATAATATTAACATTTAAATTAGTAGACTTTGAGTAAAGCAGATTATCCTCCATAATTTGGGTGGATTAGTTGCAGGCCAAAAGAATCAGGTGAAGGCATTGACAGAAAAAGACTGATCTAGAAGAAGAAGGAATTCTGCCAGCAGACAGCCTTTGGACTTGAACTGCAACACTAACTCTTCTCTGAGGCATCAGTGTGCCAGCCTCCATACTCACATGTACCAATTGCCAATTCCCATAAATCAATCTCTCTCTCTCTCTCTCTCTCTCTCTCTCTCTACATATATATATATACACACACATTTGGGAAAGTGTTCATTGGGAGAACAGAATACAAAACTTTTTAATGATTATTGGATATGAAGTCTGAATTGATATTCAAGAATCAAAAATTCCACCATGACCATTCATTAAAGAGGAAATTATTTGTAGACAAGGTTAACAAATGAAATTTTGGTGCCAAGATCTTAGAGTTTGTCTACTAGGTCCATGGACCTAACCGGTGGTCTTTTAGTCAGGTCCATGATTCATGATTATTATACTTGGTGGTTGGCAGAGCCTTCACCTTGATTCCTTAAGCAGTGGGAAAGGAGAGGCAACAATCTCTGAAACTACTCCCTCTACGCTCTGCCCCCAAGCAAAACAACGCTGCTCACCTTGGGATGATAATTATGTTGGAGTGGTCGGTAGGCGATGTAAATAGCAGGAATTACAATCTCTCAAAGACCTAAAAATTCTGGGATAATAGTTCCTGCCCTGTAATTCATGATCTGGATTCCACCAGAAAACAAATAAATCATAGTGGAGAAATAGTGAACTACTGCAAACTTAAGTTGTGATCTTGGGCTATGTATCAACTCTACTTTCCTCTCCCCTAATATAATTCCAAGATACCTGCACAATCAGAATATTGAATAGCAAAGCTGTCAACTATATTCATGATACTATGTTAAACAAATTGAGTAATTAAAAAATGGCAAGATCACTGGAGGCCTTGGTAAACATATATACTTTACAGGGTGATAGATAAACCCTATGGATAGCAAGGGGTTTAAACACATCAATGAAAGTTTTAGGATTTATCCCTGTGTGTCTACATCACTGTGCCGCATGACAAAGCAACCAAGCCTCAACTGTTAACATACTATTTAACTGGCACAGTTTAAAATTGTAAAATATGAGCACAGGAAAAGACCTTAGAGATCATGTTGTCTTATTCTCTCATTTTTGGAGTTAGTTTAGAGAATAAAATATTGATTTATAATCCCACAATTAATTTGTTGAATAGTGAAGACCAGAATGAATGCAAGTCCTCTGACTCCCAATGCTGTGCTTTTTTCGACTATACCACAATGTTTCCTATTCATGTGGGATCTGTTTTATACCCAAACAAATTCTCACTGAAAAGAAAAGTAATTATTAATATATTATTATCAGAAGAGGGAAGTGAAAAAAATTCAGATAAACAAAAATAAGTTTGCCATGAAGGGATAAATAATTTCAACTCTGGATGGAGTGTGATGTAAGACAAAATTTGGGGATGAAAGATAAATACATACACCAGTTAGTCAGTCAGTAAAATGTATAATATGTTAGCTGATAATAAGTGCTATAGAAGAAAATAAACAGAACAAGAACATATCAATGTGTATTTTGCAAATTTAAATAAAATAGAGAGTATCTCACTTTGAAGGTGACGTTGAAAACCAAAATTAATAATAATAATAATAATAATAATAATAATAATGTGATGAAGAAACTATGGTAACTGAGAAAACAGCAATCCAAGTAGAGAGGGTTGGGCAGACCAGGGAGAAAACCCTAAAGCTGGGGTATCTCTAGTATGTCTTTGGAACTTCTAGGAAGACAGAGCATATGAGTAAATTGGGAGAGAAATACTGGGACAGGATAGGGAAGAAGGAAAAGCATGCCAGATTCTATAGGAGCTTAGAGACCAAAGTAAAGATTCACTTTTTAACTTGAACTAGAATAGGGAGAAATTTTAGGAGTAAATGACATTTTTTCACCTTTGAGAATAAATTACAGATGGCAAGACTGAAGGAGACCAGTTATGTGGCCCCTGTCACATTCCAGGCGGGAAAAAAATAAATAAATAAATAAACAATGTCTGGGAATGAGGTGGTGGCATGATAGAAGTAAGAAGAGGTTGAAGAGAAACTTGATATATTTTTCGAGTAGTGACTGAGGAATGTGTGTGAGATGTAAATGATAATTCCAAGAGTTTGGACCTGGGGAACAAGAAAGGAAAGATGAAATTGATACTAACAGAAATAGAGAAAACTGCAGGAAGAGCAGATTTGGGAATAAATATCAGAAAGTCAGTTTTGGGCATTTTTAGTATTGAGATGTTTGTGGGAGATTTTGAGAAGGCAAAAATAATTTGGCAAATCGCTGATGCTAAAGCCCAATTAAAATATCCATGAGATAGCATTTTTGCATTTTAGAGACTTGAAAAAAATTCAAGGATTCCTTTATCTGGAATATAAAGTGTTAAAACCTCTTACAGGAACTTGGCAGAGTCCAGAAAGTTACAGAAACTTATTCCTCATGATCAAGAATTCCATTCTTTTGGATGAAATATTTTATAATAATATAAAAAATTAAACAGGGGCAAACTTGGAAAGGTATAACTTTCAAAATGTGAACATAATTCAACTCTTAATTATATGGAATTAATTGATACCATTTTTATAAAGAGAAATGGAAAAATTTATTTTCAAGTATATTTATTTAAGAAGAATAACATTTCAAAAATATTCATGAAATGTTCATTATGGTTAGTTACGTCAAGATGGTAGGATTATGGAATTGGAGATAGACTGATTCTTTTTTTCCCTTTTTTTAGTGTATCATTGCATCAATAGAAAAGTTATTAATCATCATGAAGTAGGTTTTAAAATCCTGCTTAGCAACATAATCACTTTAAAAATTTAAAAATTTTTACATTTATTGTACTTGCCTTTATAAGAATATAATTGATACAAGCATTGAAATAAATTGCAAAAAAAACAATATGAAATCTTACTTGTAAATCTACTAAATTTATTTCATATGATTAGCAAACCTCACTTCTAAAAATATGTTAGTTACTAGAAGCAAAATGGATTATGTATTTAACATGTTTAGGTGGAAAAAGTGATGGTTATATCCTAAATAATCTATCAAGAGTTGTTTTCTTTTCCCCTACAATAAGATCAATCTTAAATATCACTAAATAATGCTCATTGAGCACCTAGGTCCAAAGGGATTTCTTGATAAAGAACCCATTCTATTAGATGTGCTATAAGAACCAAATTAGTCATAAGAAGACAAATTCAACAATATTATATATTAAATTTTAAAAAGGAAACAAATTTCACTCTCTGTACCTAGACGTGAGAAAAGCATTCCATAGCCAAAGCTGACAGAGATTCTCTATGCTGTTACAAGCAAATTTTGGGGCCCTAGCAGTGAGAACTGAATAAAACATCATAGTCTGAGTGATATCTATACATGAAAGGATAAGCCAGGAAAACTCCATCATTTACTTTGGGGAAGTCTGCCAGCCCACAACAAATGCACACCAGGTAAGACTGCATGACTAAAGCTCAATGAAATGATGGCCTATTTTTAGCTTTGCTTTTTTCTCCCTTTATAAAGGCATGGCTGAGCTTTGTGTTCATGTTTTTATAAAATGATAGCTAAATAGCACCAGCTAGGGCCAAGAACAGAGAAGGCAAGCATCCTTATATGTTTCTGCCAGCAATGCCTCTGCTATTCCCATCTTGGACCTATTTTAAATAAATCCTGCCAAATATTCAGAACTGTGCCAGACTAGATAGAGGCTCATTTATGAACCATTGACCTCTCAGATTCAGAATTATATCCATGAGTGACTAAACTTCTAAGGCAGCATCCCTTCAATACTACAGTGGGTGAGTGAAAAGAAATACTCTCATATGTAAAAAGCAACAAACTAGAAGAATTTAAAAAGTCATTCAGTTCAATCATACTCTAATTTGTATTTTAAAGACCACATAAAGGGAACTATCACAGTAGTGTCAGATTTACTTGGCTATATTCTTTGTAAATCATTCTAATTTCTTCTAAATAAGAGAAACTTTCTTATTTTTTCTTGATCAGGAAATTTTTATAGATTATCTTAATTATAATGTATTTCTCCCAATTAGCCAGTATTCCAGGACTGGATTTTTTAATCAAATTTATTTTCTAAATGAGTCTCTAAAACTGTGGAATAATTCATAAAAACATTTGCAATTTAGTTTTTAAAAATCATCAATAACACAGTTCATTTAAATATTATGTAATGATTTTAAAAGCAATGGTGAAATTTAATTTTAAATACACTGAAATATTTTACTTTCCCTAACCATATAGAGAAAATTCATCATTAAATTGATGATGAGTTTTGTTTTTTGTTGCATATATGGAAGCTTTCTCTTTTCTATTATTCTTACGCCTTCTACATTCTTAAGTATGAATCTCAGAATGTCAATTAACCTAAGAGTTTCCTTCAGTAGTATTTCCTTGAGTGACTATACTTTATCATGCAATACAGTTGCAACTACTAATGAGTTATGACCACTGTATTCCAGGAAAGGAATAGTCTGATTAGATAGATAAACATGTAGATGAGTGGTCAAAATCTCAACTGCTTTGATAAACAGTGAAGGACCATAAAATGAGAGACAGGGTAAAATATACCATTTATTTCATCGCTTGACTAATTTGTCTGGGGTCATAAAAACATTTCCGTTTTCTTCCTTTAGAATTTTAGAATTTTCTTCTTTCAGAATGCCATAATGCTCCTTGAATTTTGCAGTGAAAAAGTCAAATATGATTTTTCAATATTGTTTATATTAAGTAATATTTAGAGCTTAGGACAGCTGGCAATGGCAATGATATGCACCAAATATAAAAAGACTCAAACTCAAACATGTTAAAAACATCATTATAACTGTTCATGGATGAGCAAACAAAGAGAAGCCCTTGGGTTTCATATATATATATATATATGTAGCCACCAATCATGTATGTCTACACAGGTTATATCTGATTTGTGACCTGTTGAGATATGACACGGAGGGACAATAAGAGCAAAATATAGTTAAACTGAAAAATATGAAAGAGAAATAACTTAAAGGGAGGTAAAGAAAAGAGACTGGGGTTGCCCTAACACGTGGGCATTTTTTGTATAGTATTTTCCAAAATATATTCTATTTCCAGCAAAGGAGATGTTACCAAAAAAAGTAGTTTCATGGTCAAGTTATTTAAATACTGCATTAAACAACACTGAACAGGTTTCTTTAGAACAAGATTATAAGAGATATTTGTTATAATACTTTAAAAGAGAGTGATAATTTGGATTTAAAAAATGGTGGAAAAACATTAAAACCAACATTTACTTTGAGGTTAAGAAGAATTTTTGATGGATTATCTGGGGAATATCAGAAGAAGAGGAGTGTGAAGGATGGCTCCAAAGATTTTTCTCCTGAACACATGGAAGGATGATTTCTCATTTACAGAGAAAAGTAAGATGGACGGGGAAAGATATCAGGGACAGAACAAACCAGTTCAGTTTAGAACATATTCAGTTTAAATTATATATGAAGCAGTGAAATGGAGGTGCTAAGTTGTTATGCACGAGTCTGGTAGTTTGAAAGAAACTTTGGGCATCATTGGCATATACACAGTATTTAAAGCCATTAGATGGAAGAGCTCTCCTGTCTCCTATCCTCCCAGAAATGGGTATAGATAGACAAGGGGAGCATAAATTCTAAATCCAAAGGTACTCCTATATTTATGGACTTGAGAAGAGGAACCTCTGAAGAAAACTGAGATAGAGCAAAGAGCTGCTTCCTAGCAGCCAGAGGAAGAATGTGTTTTAAGAATGGAATGTTGAGGGTACCTGGGGGGCTCAGTGGTTTAAAGCATCTGCCTTTGGCTCAGGTCATGATCTCAGGGTCCTGGGATTGAGGCCCCCCCGGGCTCTCTGCTCAGCAGGGAGCCTGCTGCTTCCTTTCTGTCTGTCTGCCTCTCTGCCTACTTGTGATCTCTCTCTCTGTCCAATAAATAAATAAAATCTTAAAAAAAAAAAGAATAGATGTTGAGCTACTTAATACTTGGGTTAACATTTTCTTCCACAAAATACAAAGTTTCCTGCAGTGTGAAAAGAAGGTTGATTGTTAAAGCAGTCATTACTGCTTGCTGTGATGAAGCAGAATTTTCTAAGAAGAGCTGGGTAACACTGTAAGGAGCCATACAAATACAATTTTCTCTTGTGGTCAAGGTGGGTGCAATAGAGCCATAATATCTATGGAAAAGGGAGAATATAATTGTCTTGCATATAAATGCTGTTTCTGGGTTTTTTTTTATTATGAAATAGTTATTATTTATTTGTTTTAATGGAGGTCTTGTCATCTTTACATTTTTACATCTTCTTGCATATGATGTGGATGAAGTTCAGGTTACACAACTATGTTACTCTAAATGATATTTCATTCTACTCAAATGAATGATATGTAATTATTGTATGATATGTAATTTTTATGCAGCACTTAAGTTTTTATGATCTCAGGGCACCTGGGTGGTTCAGTCGGTTAAGTTTCTATGATCTTCATGTTAATTAAACAAAAAATAGTTTATATTTTCCCCTTGACAGGAGAAAAAATAGTTATATATTTTTACCTTCCCCAATAACTGTAGCAAAGTTAAAGTATATATGTCAATAGACTCAGTTTCTTAGGTATATTTGTGTGGGTGGAGAAAGTGCCAGGAACTTGTAAGCAAACTGAAAAAGTTAACAGAGGTTTAATACTTACAACCCATATAATGGTGCCTTCCTGAGAATGAAAGAAAAGAGTAAGTTAATATAATTCAGTGAGATAAGTATAAGTATCACATACATATGCTTGTCCCAAAAGCCAAATCATTGTTCTCTGGTCCCTTTCAACACCATATTTATTACAGACTGGTTCCTTCCTGGATTTGCAAGCACCTCATCCTTATTCCTCCTTTTGGAGAGAAGTAGCCCTGGATGTGGTTAAATCTGAGTGGCTTTGAGCTGCTCATGTAGGAATTTCCCCTCTGATTAGTTGTAACGTTATCTGGTCTATGGACTGGCATGGTGGCTTGATAACCTTCTTATTCTCCATAGATTTCAAGAAACATATGTTTCTATTACTTTTTCAAAGTTGATAGGGTTGTTGGTTTGAATCTTAAGAGTTAAAAAAAAATGATAGTGAAACGAAAGAAAATACAAATTCAGAATCTTATGAATGTCTGCTTGCATTAATCACACCTACATAAAGACAAACGTGAATTTTTATAGATATAAAGAGAGGTTTCCTTTTTTTTTTCATCTCTTCAATCTGCTCGCTGCATCATAAAAAATATTGCCACAGTCATGTTTGCATATACCTCTTTCCCTCCCCTTCTCCCCATCATAGATTACAACACTTCTGAATAATGTAAACAGTGCATGCAAGTATGTAAATATGGAAACTTTTTTTGACCCTTCTTCTTACTCTACTGGCTCTCTTAAAACTAATTTCGAATTAAGAAAATTGTGTTATGCATTCTTGCAGCTGAATCTTACTAAGTCCAGACTACATATCCTCAGGGGCTCATAACAAGCAAGCAGAATCCTTGAAATGAAGCACAATCTCTAGGAAAAAAAGAGTTACTTAATATCATTGAAGCAGTTTTTTGTGATACTTGGTCAATCACTTGTTAAGATACTGGGAATTCCTCTTGTTTAAATCCAAATAAGAGGTTGGTTCATTATGTTTCAAAGGACATTAAGAGTTTTTAAGCATTTCATTTAAGTATGTAAGCATACATACATGAGATATGTATGGGACACTGATTTCTTCCTAATTTGACCCTAAGATACAAGTATAAAATCAATATAAATATAAGATTAGGTTATCTGCTCTGACTGTCTAGATAACCTAAATGCCTCGTTATCTTCTTAGGATGTGGTACAAAGAACAGTATCTTGTGAGTTCTGGGAAGATGGCAAAGTAGGAGGATGCTCAGCTCACGTTGTCTTATGGATAAACTCAGATAACACCGTATCAGTGTAAATGATCCAGAAAACAATCAGCAGACTAGAAGAACAGACTTTCCACAGCTGATCATAGAAAAGAGGGCCAAATTAATAACTGTAGGAAGGGCAGAGACATGATCAGGAACCTAACTGACCCAAACAACTGTCTATAGGAGGGAGGGACACCACAAACACAATGAATGAAGGAGAACAGAACCCATACCAGGTACACCAGGCATGGGAGACCTGTACTGGGAAGACAAATACCCATAACTTTTGGCTTTGAAAACCAAAGGGGCTTAAATTTATGAGTTCTTTAATCAGTAGGACTTAACACCTAGAAATTTAAAATCTGTGGGCTCTTATCTGGGAGACTCACGGGATAATAGGAAACTGAGTCTTCACCCTTAAAGAGACAGCATAATAAACAGCTCCAATGAGCTACAGCATAGAAGCAGCAGTTTGAAAAATGCTTGGAGTACCTCGAAAAGAGAATTATGTACTAATCTCAGAACATGTGCTGGAGAGGCGGGTTTCTTTAGGAGAATTCTCTAAGAGCAAAAGAGAGGGCAGGTGCCACTTTCCACCCCCGAGTCTAGATACACAGACCTGTGAGAACCAGCACAGCACAAATACTCTCCTTAGCTTTTTTTTTTTTTTTGAAGATTCTATTTATTTATTTGACAGGGAGAAACACAGCTAGAGAGGGAACACAAGCAGAGGGACTGAGAGAGGGAGAAGCAGGCCTCCCACCGAGCAGGAAGCCTGATGTGGCGCTTGATCCAGGCTCTCCAGGGCCATGACCTGAGCCGAAGGCAGTCACGCAACCAAATGAGCCGCCCAGACGCCCCTCCACTTAGCTTTCTAAGAATGTACTCTACTCTACACTCTCCTGAGGACCCACCTCCTCCCACCACTGTCAACAGTTCTCTGAAGCAGTTCTCTGGTCTCTTTGTGCAGACCAGCACAAACTTTGTGTCTCTCCCCTCTATACTCCTGCAGACTCCCCCTCCAACTGGCCCTAAGCAGAAGTCCATCCAAAGCAGTATCACAAGCATGGAAGTGTGCAAGCAGCACCAAGAGAGGCCAGCAACACTCTAAAGTGATTCCTGCCCTGGGAAGAGGGTAAGATAATCACACATGCCAATTCTACTGCAACCCCAGGAGGGGGTTGCAGGTAGTCAGCTAATCTGACTATAGAACCCACTCACAAACTAAATCTTCACAGGGAACAACACAGGGAGACGATTCTGTAATTCTGTGTGACTAGCTCCAGAAAACGCCTGGTCTAACTCAATCCAAGCCCAAGGCAACCCCAGACAGGCTCATTAACAACACAGGGACCAAACTCTGCCCACAATGGGCAAAGAGAAACACTGCAGATGATTGGATTAAAGGCAAACATGGCTCAGTGACAACAGGGTGCATGCAACACACACAGGAGACATCCCTGAAACACCAGGTTCTAGTGAACAGGGGATATTGCAGTACAAGGCACTACAGGACCTCTTCCATATATGGCTACAATGTTGAAAAGTAGGAGATATAGTTGACTTTCCTAACACAGAGAAACAGACACAGAGGGTCAGACAAAATGAGGAGAGGAATACGTGCCAAATGAAAGAACAGCAAGAGAGCTAAATGAAACAGAGATAAGTTATATGCCTGAGAGAGGACTTAAAATAATGGTCATAAAGACACTGATTGGACTTAAGAGTAGAGTGGAGGATCTCAGTGAGACCCTCAACAAGAAGATAGAAAACAATTAGACATTAAGTACTTGATAACTAAAATTAAAAGTATACCGGAGGCAATAACTGTAGACTAGAGGAAGCAGAAGAATGGATCACAGACCTGAAATATAGAGTAATGGAAAGCAATCAAGCTGAACAGGAGAGATGAAAAATAATAATAAAATATGAAAAGAGATTAAGAGAACTAAGTGACATCATCAATTCTAATAACATTTACAATACAGAGATCACTTTTACAATACAGCTGAAAACTTCCTGAGTCTGAAGAAGGAAACAGATGCAGATTCAGGAGGTAGAGAGAGCCCCAACAAAATCAACCCAAGGAGGCCCATATCAAGACATATAACAATTAAAATGGCAAAAAGCAGTGAAAAGGAGTTTTACAAGCACAAAGAGGAAAAAAAATAGTTATATACAAGGGAAACCCCATGAGACTATCAGCTGATTTTTTAGCAAAACTTAACAGACCAGAAGGGAGTGGCATGATACATCGACTGCTGAAAGAAAAAAAACCTATAACCAAGAACACTGTATTCAGCAAGGCTATCATTCATAAAAGAGGGGAGATTAGGAGTTTCTCAAACAAAAGTTAAAGGAACTTAAAAGCACTAAATCAGCCCCACAAGAAATGTTAAAGGGAAATTTTTGAGTGGAAAGAATAAAAGTAGGAGTAAGAAAAGAAAAAAGCACAAAATCATAAAATAAAGTATACCTACAGAAATCAGTCAAGGAATTTAGAAAATAAAAGGATGCAACTTATGACACCATACACTTAAAATGTGAAGGGAAGAAGAGTAAAACAAAATGTGTTCAAACATAAGTGACTATCAACTTAATATAGACTTCTACATACATATGATGTTATATATAAACCTAATGGTAACCAAAAATCAAAAACAAGTAATGGATATGCAAAAAATAAAGAGAAAAGAATCCAAGTATATCACAAAATCCATCAAACTTAAGAAAAGAGAAGAAGAGAAGAAAGGAACAGAGAACTAAAAACAAACAAAAACTGCATGGAACAAGTAACAGTGTGGATAAGTACATGCCTATCAATAAATACTTTGCATGTAAATAGACTACATGGTCCAATCAAAGGACATAGGGTGACAAAATGGATAAAAAAAGCAAGACTCACCTACATGCTGCATAAAAGAGACTCATTTCAGACCTAAAGACACATGTAGATTCAGGGTGAAGGGATGAATAGCTTTTCACATGTTAATGGAACTGAAAAGAAAGCCAGGATAGTAATACTTATATCAGACAAAATAGACTTTAAAACCAAGACTGTAGCAAGACACCAAGAAGGACGCTATGCAATCATAAAGGGAACAATCCAACAAGAAGATATAATAATTGCAAATATCTATGTACCTACCTTGGGAGCACCCAAATAGATAAAACAGCTAAAACAAACATTAAAAAAGTAATTGATACTAAATATATTACTGGTAGGGAACATTAATGCCCCACTTAAATCAATGGATAGATCATCGAAATGGAAAATCAACAAGGAAACAGTGGCTTTTAATGACACATTAGACAAGATGGAGCTAAGATATATATTCAGAACATTTCATCCTAAAACAAGGGAATACACATTTTTCTCATGGGCACATGGAACACTGTCCAAAACAAATCCCATGTTAGGACACAAAACAAGTCTCAACAAATTCAAAAAAGATTGCAATCAAATCACCCATTTTTTTTTTCTGACCACATACTACGAAATTAGAAATCAACCAGAAGAAATAATCTGGAAAGAAGACAAATACATGGACATTAAGTAATATGCCACCAAACAATGAATGGGTCAACTAACAAATCAAAAAGGAAGTTTAAAAATACCTAGAGAGAAATGAAAATGAAAAAAAAAAAATCCCAAAATCTTTGGGATGCAGCAAATCTCTTCTAAGAGGGAAGTTTATAGCAATATATATATAGGCCTACTTCAAGAAGTAAGAAAAATCTCAAAAAATAACTTAATCTTATAACTAAAGGAACTGGAAAAAGAAGAATCAAAACCCCAAACCAGGAGAATAAAGGAAATAATAAAGATTAGAGCAGAAATAAATGAAAGAGAATGGAAAAACAAAAATAAGAACACAATAGATCAATGAAAGTAGAAGTTGTTTCTTTGAAAAATTTGGCAAAATTGATAAACTTTTACCCAGAGTCATCAAGTGAGAGAGAGAGAGAGAAAGAGAAAGAGGGTTGAAATAAAATCAGAAAAGAAAAAGGAGAAAAAACTACCAACAACACAGTAATACAAGGGATTATAAGAAAATATTCTGAAAAATTATATGCCAATAAATTTGGCAATCTGGAAGAAATGGACAAATATCTACACACATATAAATTACCAAAACTAAATGAGGACGAAATAGAAATTGAACAGACTGATTACCAGCAATGAAACCGAATCAGTAATCAAAAATAAATAAGTAAATTATCGACAGGACCAGATGACATCATAGGTGAATTCTACCAAACACTTATGGTAGAGTTAATATCACTTCTTCTCAAACTATTGCAAAAATAGATAAGAAAGGAAAGCTTCCAAACTCATTCCATGAGGACAGCAGCATTACTCCGATACCAAAACCAGGTAAAGACATTACAAAGAAAAAATTACAGGCCAGTATTTCTGATGAGATACATGCAAGAATCCTCAACACAATTAGCAAACCAATACAACAATAAATTTTAAAAAAACCATTCACCACAGTCAACTGGGATTTATTCCTGGGGTGCAACATGGCTCAATAATTGCAAATCAATCACTAGGCTACAACACATCAATAAGATAAAGGACATAAAACGATATGACCATCAAAAGACATAGAAAAAGCATTTGACAAAGTATAATATCTGTTCATTATAAAAACCACTAACAAAGTAGGTTTAAAAGTAACATACCTAAACATAATAAAGACCATATATGAAAAACCTATGGCTGACAACATCATATTCAATGGTGAAAAACTGAGAGCTTTTCCCCTAAGATCAGTAACAAGACAAGGATATCCACTCTCACCACCTTTATTCAACATAGTAGTGGAAGTACTACCCACAAGCAGCCAAATATTAAGAAAAGGCACCTAAATTGTAAGGAGGAAGTAAAACTCCCTATTTGCAGATGACAAAATATTATATAGAGAAAACCCTAAAGACTCCACCAAAAAACTATTAGAACTGATAATTCAGTAAGGTTGCAGGATACAAAATCAATATACAGAAATCTGTTGCATTTCTATACCACACTAAAGAAGTATCAGAAAGAGAAATTAAGAAAACAATCCCATTTATAATTACATCAATAATAATCAAACTCTGAGAAATAAACTTAACCAAGGAGGTTAAATACCTATACTCCAAAAACTATAAAACAGTGATGAAAGTAACTGAAGAGGACATAAACAAATGGAAAGATATTCCATGCTCATGGACTGGGAGAACAAACATTGTTAAAATGTCCATAATACCCAAAGCAATCTATAGATTTTATGAAATCCCTATCGGGGCGCCTGGGTGGCTCAGTTGGTTAAGCGACTGCCTTCCGCTCAGGTCATGATCCCGGAGATCTGGGATTGAGCCCCACATTGGGCTGCCTGCTGGGTGGGAAGCCTGCTTCTCCTTCTCTCACTCCCCTTGCTTGTATTCCCTCTCTCACTGTGTTTCTCTCTGTCAAATAAATAAATAAAATCTTAAAAAAAAAAAAAGAAATCCCTATCAAAACACCAACAGAATTTTTTTTACAGAACTAGAATAATCCTACAATTTGTATGGAACCACAAAAGACCAACTAGCCAAAGCAATCTTGAAAAAGAACAAAACTGGAGGTATCACAATCCAGATTTCAAGATATACTACAAAGTTATAGTAACCAAAACAGTACTGGCACAAAAACAGACACATAGATCAACAGATCAACAGAACAGAGGAGAGAGCCCAGAAATAAACCTATCAATTATATAGTAGTTAATCCATGACAAAGGAGGCAAGAATATGCATGAGAAAATTACAGTATTTTTACAGTCTTTTCAACAAATGGTGTTAGCAAAACTGGATGGTAACATGTAAAAGAATGAAACTGGACCACTTTCTTATATCATACACAACATAAATTCAAAATAGATTAAAGACTTGAATTTGAGACATGAAATGATTTAAATCTTAGAAGACTACACAGGTAATAATTATTCTACATCAGCCACAGTAATATTTTACTAAATAAGTCTCCTAAGGCAAGACAAATAAAAGCAAAAATAAGCTATTGGAGTTACATCAGAATAAAAAGATTCAGCACAGCAAAGAAAATAATTAACAAAACTAGAAAACAACCTTCTTAATAGAAGTTATTTGCAAATTATATATCCAATAAGGGGTTAGTATGCAAAATATGTAGACAACTTACACAACTCAACATCCACACCCAAATAGTCTGATTTAAAAAATGGGCAGAAGAAACTAACAGACATTTCTCCAGAGAAGACATACAGATGGCCAACAGACACATGAAAAGATGCTCAATATCACTGACCACCAGGAAAATGCAAATCAAAACTAAAATGAGATATCACCTCACATCGGTCAGAATGGCTAAAATCAAAAACATAAGAAGCAACAAGTGTTACTGAGGTTGTGGAGATAAAGCAAACATTGGGCACTGCTGGTGGGAATACAGACTTAGGCAGCCATTGCATAAAACAGTATGGAAGTTCATCAAAAATTAAGTTCATACTATCCAAAAATTAAGTTCATACTATCCAGTAATTCCATTACTAGGTATTTAACCCAAAGAATATAAAAACACTAATGCAAGAAGATGTATACAAGCCCATGTTTACTGCAGCATTATTTACGATAGCCAAAACATGGAAGCAACCTAAATGTCCATCCATAGATGAACGATTAAATAAGATGTCTCTCTCTCTCTCATACACACACACACACACACACACACACACACACACACACACACTGGGATATTACTCATCCATGAAAAAGAATGAATTTTTGCCACTTGCAACAACATGGATGGGTCTAGAGAGCATAATGCTAAGTTAAATAAGTCAGAGAAAGACAAATACCAAAAGATCTTACTCATATGTGGAATTTAAGAAACAAAAAAAACAAAGAAGAAAAGAGACAAATAGAAAAACAGACTCCTAACGATTGAGACCAAACTTGTGGTACCAGAGGAGAGGTGGACAGAGTGATGAGTGAAATAGGTTAAGGCAATTAAAAGCAGTTAACTTTGATGACTCCTGAGTAATATATGGAACTGTTGAATCACTACATTGTACACCTGATAGTAATATAACCAAATATGTTAATTATATGAGAATTTAAAAAATAAATAAAATATAAACATATTTATATGTATATTTTGTATAAATAAAATAAAAACATAGAACAGTGTCTTACAATTAGAAGTATTGGTTCTTACTTTGTGATGGTTGTTCACTACTTGCAGTTTTTTGAATTCTATTTCCCTTATACACTAATGACAACATAATGACCTCACACAGCTGTTGTGAGGCTTGAGTCAGGAAATCTATATAAAATGAAAATTATGTATAGATAGTATATAGAAGATAGTAACACATTTTGGCATATGGATATTGAATGAGTGCTAAATTTAATTTGTTCTCAAGTTTCTCTTTACTATCATGAAGGATATTAGCTGATATAACTAAAATAGTGTCTTATGCAGGGTACTTTTGCATTCTTAAAATTATCTCTGTTGAAATATAGCATGCTTAACTTTGCACCTATAGTACAGTACAATCTAAATCTAAATAAATAAATGTGAACTTTAATTTACTGATTGAGCAATAATTTCTTTCTTTTTTTTTTTTTTTAAGATTTTACTTATTTGACAGAGAGAAACACAGCGAGAGAGGGAACACAAGCAGGGGAGTGAGAGAGGGAGAAGCAGGCTTCCCGCCGAGCAGGAAGCCCGATGCGGGACTCAATCTGGGGTTTCTGGATCATGACCTAAGCTGAAGGCAGTCGCCCAACCAACTGAGCCACCCAGGTGCCCCTGAGCAATAATTTATTAAGCAATAATATAGCAATAACTGGCCTATATATTAACCACTAGGCATTGGAACAACAAAGCCCCAGTTACCCCTTAATCTTGTAATTAAGAGTAGAGACTGGACAAAAAATATTAAAATTAATAATTATAGTAATTCCAGATAGGATTAGATACTATGTCACAGAGACTAATGAGCTAGACACAAACTAGAAATAATGAGATAACTATTTTGGTTTAAGCAATCTTAGAAGGTATCTTTGATACAGTGACATCCGAACTGAGACTCTAACGGTGATGTCAAGATTTGTGGCATTACTATCATAATTTTTTATTAAGATGATTATTCATTGAGATAGAAAAGAGTGAAAACTTTATAGTGGCCATTTAAGCATCAAAAGTGTTGGTAAGCCATACTTTGGGATAAGCAATATTTTGCAACCAGAAAATGCTTTTGCAAGGTGGCCAATAATTTTCTTGCCCATATGATATGATTTATTTCAGATTTCTGCAATTATGTGTTAACAAACTGGTTCTCCATGTCAGTTCTATCCAACATATTTTTGTTGTTTCTTTTGTTTCATATTATATATTTTGTATAATTTTTCTCTCAAAAACTCTTGCAGAACTTGGAAATTTACAAAAGGAATTATCCTCTGGAGACATAGCAAAGTTATTTCTGTGACCAACACTATGAGAATCTCATAAGAAATTGTTGAGCACCTAATTTTTTTTTCTTAACATCAATGCTTTTCAGAATAACCACTCCAGTGTACTGGGTTGTAATATCTATAATTTTGAGAACTTAAACTGACTGTTTAATGTGGTATATGCCATATGAGAATCATAGATGAAATTTCTCTTTGGTATCAATACAACTTCAAATAGCAAATTATTAATAGTGAGGCATCTTTCACCTACAGATCTTTTCGTGGCCAATGACAGGTATGTTCATGATTAAGTATTCTATTTACTAGCCTTGGCAAGGATGTATTAGCTTTCTAGGTACCATCTCATGCTTTCTTTTTTTTTCTTTTTTTTATAAAGATTTTATTTATTTATTTGACAGAGAGAGATCACAAGTAAGCAGAGAAGCTGGCAGAGAGGAGGAAGCAGGCTCCCTGCTGAGCAGAGAGCCCCATGCAAGCCTCAATTCCAGGACCCTGAGATCATGACCTGAGCCCAAGGCAGAGGTTTTCTTTGTTTTGTTTTGTTTTTATTTTTTTCAGTGTTCCAAGATTCATTATTTATGCCCCACACCTAGTGCTCCATGCAGTATGTGCCCCCTCAGTACCGACCGCTAGGCTATCCTGTCCCCCCACACCCTCCCCTCCAAGACCCTCAGTTTGTTTCTGAGTCCAAAGTCTCTCGTGTTTTGTTTCCCTCCCCAAATTACCCTATTTCCCATTTCCTTTCCTTCTCCTATTGTCCTCTAAATTATCCCCTATGCGCCACAAGTGAAACCATGTGATACTTGACTTTCTCTTCTTGGCTTATTTCACTCAGCATAATCTCTTCCAATCCAGTTCATGTTGCTACAAAAGTTGGATATTCATCCTTTCTGATGAAGGTGTAATATTCCATTGTATATATGTACCACATCTTCTTTATCCATTCATCTGTTGAAGGGCACCTTGGCTCTTTCCACAGTTTGGCGATTGTGGCCATTGCTGCAATGAATATTGGAGTACATATGGCCCTTCTTTGCACTACATCTGTATCTTTGGGGTAAACACCCACTAGTGCAACTGCAGGGTCATAGGGTAGCTCTATTTTTAATTTTTTAAGGAATCTCCACATTGTTTTCCAAAGTGGCTGCACCAACTTGCATTCCCACCAACAGTGTAAGAGGGTTCCCCTTTCTCTGCAGCCTCTCCAACACTGGTTGTTTCCTGTCTTGTTAATTTTGGCCATTCTATCTGGTATAAGGTGGTAGCTCAGTGTGGTTTTGATTTGAATTTCCCTGATAGCTAGTGATGATGAACATTTTTTCATGTGTCTGTTAGCCATTTGTATGTCTTCTATGGAGAAGTGCCTCTTCATGTCTCCTGCTCATTTTTTGATGTGTTCATTTTCTTTTTGGATGTTGAGTTTGAGTAGTTCTTTATAGATCTTGGATATCAGCTCTTTGTCTGCAGTGTCATTTGCAAATATCCTCTCCTATTCCGTGGGTTGCCTCTTTGTTTTGTTGACTGTTTCCTTTGCTGTACAAAAGCTTTTTATTTTGATGAAGTCCCAAAAATTCATTTCCGCTTTTGTCTCCTTTGCCTTTGGAGACATGTCTTGAAAGAACTTGCTGTGGCCGATGTCAAAGAGGTTACTGCCTATGTTCTCTTCCAGGATTTTGATGGATTCCTGCCTCACATTCAGGTCTTTCATCCATTTCAAGTTTGTCTTTGTGTGTGGTGTAAGAGAATGGTCTAGTTTCATTCTTCCATACTTAGCTGTCCAATTTTCCCAGCACCATTTATTGAAGAAACTGTCTTTTTTCCACTGGATATTTTTTCCTGCTTTGTCGAAGATGATTTGACCATAGATTTGTGGGTCCATATCTGGACACTCTACTCTGTTCCATTGGTCTATTTGTCTGTTTTTGTGCCAGTACCATGTTGTCTTGGTGATCACAGCTTTGTAATAAAGCCTGAAGTTGGGTAACATGATGCCCCCAGCTTTGTTTTTCTTCTTCAGTAATTCCTTAGCGATTCGGGGTCTTTTTTGGTTCCATATAAATTTTAGGATTGTTTGTTCCAGTGCTTTGGCAAATGTTGGTGGAATTTTGATCAGAATGGCATTGAAAGTATAGTTTGCTCTGGGCAATATAGACATTTTAACAATGTTTATTCTTCCGATCCATGAGCATGGAATGCTCTTCCATCTTTTTGTGTCTTCTTCAATTTCTTTCATGAGTGTTCTGTAATTCCTCAAGTACAGATCCTTAACTTCTTTGGTTAAGTTTATTCCTAGGTATCTTATGGTTTTGGTGCTATAATAAATGGAATCAGTTCTCTGATTTCCCTTTCTATATCTTTATTCTTAATGTATAAGAATGCAACTGATTTCTGTGCATTGATTTTGCATCCTGCCAATTACTGAATTGTTGTATGAGTTCTAGTAGTTTGGGGGTTGAGTCTTTTGGGTTTTCCATATAGAGTATCATGTCATCTGCAAAGAGAGAGAGTTTGATTTCTTCTTTGCCAATTTGTATACCTTTTATTTCTTTCTGTTGTCTGATTGCTGTTGTTAGGACTTCTAACACTATGTTGAACAATAGTGGTGAGAGTGGGCATCCTTGTCTTGTTCCTGATCTCAGAGGAAAGGCTGTCAGTTTTTCCCCCTTGAGAATGATATTCGCTGTGGGTTTTTCGTAGATAGATTTTATGAGGTCGAGGAATGTTCCCTCTATCCCTATACTTTGAAGAGTTTTAATCAGGCATGGATGTTGTATTTTGTCAAATGCTTTTTCTGCATCAATTGAGAGTACCATGTGGTTCTTCTCTTTTCTCTTATTGATCTGTTCTATCACATTGATTCATTTCCAAGGCAGAGGTTTTAACCCACTGAGCCACCCAGGTGCCCTCATGCTTTCTTTTTCTATGACACATAATTCAGCAGTGTATTTTGGGGTCAAGGCAATTCATTTCAATTTTAAACCTAGTATTTGAAGTGATAATTTTATAAGTTATTACTAGTAGAATAAGTTGATTTCCCAAATATATCTCCTAAATATATAAAATACTCAGATTAACTATTTATTTTTGTATAATAATCTTCCTTATGGTCATATCTTCATTGTTCTCCTGCCCAGTGACTCAGCTGAAATAATAAACTGAAATATGATTATAGCATTCCCACCATAATCTAACTTATTCACATATGATCCAATGTATTTTTATACCTTTAGTTTAAAAATCTGTAAAACTGCCTCATAATCATTCTTTTTCTCTCTTCCCCTTGTCCTTGTCTTTCTCATACTATCTTCTACTACTTCCTTCCTCTTTGCTTTATGTCTGATATTCAAATTTTTCCTATCAACCTTCACTAATTAGTGGCCTGACATTTATATAATTTAAAAAACAATTAAATGAACAAATCTAAGTGAGCAGGAACATTTTATTATGGGCTCTATTCACCTGAGTATCTTAATTTCCATCTTTATTATTTTGACTATAATAATGCTCTTATTATATATACATATACTACACATGTATTAGAGTCAATATATGTTACTAATGTGTCTAAGAATATATGTATTCTTCTAGGTTGTCCAATTTGTTGGTATATAATTTTTGATAATATTCTTTTATAATCCTGTGTATTTCTATAGTGCCATTAGTTATTTTTTCTTACATGTATGCATGTATATATACACATACATATATATACCCAGATAGATAGATACATAAAGGGAAAGGAGGGAGGAAGGGAGGAAGGGAGGAAGGGAGGAAGGTATTTTTGACATCTAATGACTGGATAAAATAATTCATTACATATTCTACATATTCTGATAATTCCTCATATTCTGAAAGTACATAAACTAAAGAGAAATATTAATGATTAATGTAATATGAGATTTTTATGAATTTCTAGTTTTCCTCACAAAGAAAAATGGGAAAACCCTTGGTATAAGAGAATAGCATCTTTCATGATAGTATCTTTTATTATCTGCTTTCTGTTAATCCTTTCCCGCATGTCACAAACATTCTTGGCCCACATTTTCTTACTGGAATTGTGTGTTTGTTTTTAGGTCTTTTACTTTGCTTTTCATCATTGTGCCTACAAATACTCAAAGTTTACTTTTAGTATAGTCTTAAACAACTGACTCCCCAGAAATGTTTCTTCCTATAACTCTATACCCTACCCCTTTTTATCATGGGCTCCCTCATCTCTATAATAAAGGTAGCATACTTAATTAGGGGTGAGGACTAGGGAGAATTCATATAAGGCCCCCAAAATAAAGAAGGCATTCAATAACTAGTTACTATCTCAATTACTAAAAGAAGCAATGGATGTGGAAAATGGAAGCTGAATTTTACATCAGTGACTGTGGCAAATAACTCACATTATAAATGAGAAGAATTTTTCATATGCAGATTATGAAATAAACATCTGTAGTTTCTAAGGCTGCCCCAAAGGCAACCTATTTTTAGGATGAAGAATTTCTTCTGTTCAAAGATGACTTTTAAAACATTTAAATATTGACACTGGTTCAAGAGCAGTGGATAGAAGCATCTCACTGGGGACATCAATGGTGCCTTCATTTCCTCTGGAGTCTAAGCTTTAAATATTTAAATGCAGTTAAGGAATTTAAAATTTGAAAAAGAAAAAAAATGTTAAAAAAATATGTACCACTTAGTTTACTCTGTTTTTATGTTACCAGTTATTGCAAATACCTCTAACAGTTATAATTTCTGGATCTTCTCTCTGGTGATTTATAAAAGTAATTTTCCATGAGAGTTCTAGAGATAACTTCATTTTATTATGGGGCATAGGGTCTATGCAGCAATACATAGATCTACGTGTGTGTTTATACTTATATGTTAATTATATAATATTAAATATAAATACATGTATATTTTAGCTAGGGTGACTCTCAGAAAAATATTTGATTGAGACAGTATTTTAATTTTACATCTCTTTTGCAGTTTTGGGACTCTCATTATCAGTTAACTGACAGGGGACAGGTTGAGGCAATGGACAGAGTAAAAAGTTGCTATAGCTAAATAATGATATATAAGTGGGAAACAGGTGATAAAAAAAAGTAATCAAGGCCTAGATAAGGAAATATTTTAGATTCTATCCCAAGGATAGCAATTTTATTTTGTTGCAAATGATGGTTAATTGTAATTGCAATATTTGAAAAGGGTTGACAATATAAATGTCTTTTTTTTTTTCCATTATCATCCCAAAATGCACGATTGCTTCTATTAATACTTAGGCAAATCCTTTTGGGCAATACTTTTTTAAACTACCTCATGTGAAGTTGTTAATGGAATAGTTCTTTTTTCTTTTTTAAGAGATATTTGTAATTTAACAGGAAGTTATTGGAGATATGATGTCCTTGCTCAAAGAAACAATCTCTATTTATGGATGGTAGTCACCATAAAAGAAATGTAGGATTATTATTTGAGACAAAACATCTTCTCTTCTTTTACCCATTCCTGCCTTATTCTGTGTCTACCCTTCTCATGTATATAGAAGGTAGGTTCTACTCTAGTGAGCACTGAGAGTCCTTCAGTCATTGCAGAAGATGCTATGTTCTTTGTTCATCAGTCCCTAACTTTTTTCCTAGGTCAAGTTACAGTCCAAGTACTTGGTGTATGGTGCGACAGTGTGTGGGAGGTGGTCCCTGCATTGCAGCATTTTCCAGCAGCATTCAGCCAGATCAAAGACCTAGTCTCTTTGTCAGTTCCTAAGGTCTTTCCAAGGGTGAAGAATAGGATCAAGGCATTTCTCATGCAATATGCTGTGAACCACAAATCCCTGTTTCTAAGCAAATTTGCACTTAATCCAGATATATTTTTGTTTGGGGGCTTTATTACATATGTTCCCTGGAAGAGAATAAATGGATTTATATTTTCATAAGACCAATACTATTTTCCTCTGACATTAATGGCAAATTAAAAATTTTAGAGATTTTACCTTTTAAAAGACTTCAATTTTCATATGTAATTAGATTTTTTTGGGTTTGTTTTAATGTGTGAGGTCAGGAGATTCAACAGATTGTTCCACAGGAGAGATAAGAAGTCTAATTACTATTCAAGGACATCAGGAATACGTTGATGAGACGAGCACCACATTGCTAAGAATGCCAGTGGTGGCTTTTCGGTAAAACCAGAGCTGATGGTATGTACTGATTGAGCTTAACTCAATCAAAGTCACAAGGATAATGGGACTTCAGAGTTTTGGGTCCACCTAGAGGCATTTTACTGCCAGATGTCGGGGCACCGAAATTACTGGACCAACCAGCATGATCAGAACAGTCAATATGTTTGACTAAGAGTGGTAGACATGATTAATACAGCTTGAAGTCCTTATGGTCAAACTAGATGATGATGTTTACCCGAATATTACTCAGTCATTAAAAATAGCAAAATCAAAGTACAAAATTGCATTTGTAATGACATGAATGGAAATAGAGGGTATTATGCTAAATGAAATAAGTCAAAGAAATACTGAGGAGATGTTTTGTCACAAATACCATATGATTCACTCATACATGGAATTTAAGAAACAAAACAGATGAACATAGAGGAAAAGAAGGAAAAATGAAAAAAAGATAAAAACAGAAAGGGAGGCAACCATAAAATACTCCTACATATAGAGAACAAATTGAAGGTTGTTGTAGGGGAGGTAGGAGGGGATGGAGTAATAGGGTAATGGGCATTAAGGAAGACACCTGATGTAATGAGCACTAGTGTTAAATATAACTGATAAACCACTAAATATTACCCCTGGAACTAGTAATACACTATGTATTAACTATCTTGAATTTAAATAAAATCTTGAAAAAAATATTTCAGTTAAAAAAATAGATGAGTGAACAACCAAGTTATTGCTTAAAATCTATAAACCGTAGAAAACAAGAATGGAATTATAGAAGAATGAGAGAAATCATCCTAGTAAAGAGTCAAGATCTAGTTCTCAATTCTGGACCTCAGCCCACTTTCATATCTGAGTATCCATCCTCACCAAAATAATTAAAAAAAATATTGTGTCATGTGTGTGAGGAGAGTAGTGCTGTTATTACTGACTTGAAGGATGCAGAGATGGTGGTCCCTACGTTACATCCATTTAATGTGGCTTTCTGGTCCCTGAAGAAATGATGGGATCCTGCCTCATAAAGTAAAGAATGTTTTAGCTCAATGAGGTAAAGTTGATCCTGATTATTCATGGATTCATTTCATATTTGCAAATTTACCTTTTCATTAAAATGTACTTGTAACCCCCAAATTACTTTACTACTTGTGGCATTTTTGTGCTCATTTATGGACATCCGGAGAGTGGTGAAAAATTTAAGTCACCCAACAAGTATGTTACTGGCTGAGCCTGAACAAAATGACATTCTACTTTCTTGTTTTAGCTCTCATATTATAAATAAGTAATCTTTTTTTGTGGTTTATTTAGTGATATATTTTTTTAAAATGGTGATTTTGTTGTTTAGAATAGTCCTTAAGCACTTTAAGCACAGGGCTAAAGTACTGTCTAGTGTTCTTAAGTGCAAGAAGGCTATGATATGCCTAATGGAGAAAATGCATGTGTTAGATAAGCTTTATTCAAGTATGAGCTATAGTTCTGTTGGTTATGAGTTCAAATTTAATGTATCAGCAATATATATTAAATCAGTCATCTCTAAAAAGAAATGCACATAAAATATTGTATGTATTTATTGGTTGATAAAAAATGTCATGACCAGAAGCTCACAGAAATTTAACCTTGTACTTCTCCTAGAAGTGATGGTACAGCTAACTCAGTGTTCATTGGTAACTTTATAGAAATAAACTGCTGTGCATATCAGGGAATGTCTATAGCAGCTTTGGTCTTAGCTACTGTGCCAATGGCATTTTTGCCAAAGCAGACTAATATGGCCTTAGATACATGATATATGGCCACTGATTTGGCAAATACCTTATCATTTATATTCTAACAAAAAAGGGGGGACTCAGAAATGGTGTATTCAGTTGGAAGAGATAGCAATACTCACTCACAGTTCTATTCCAGGGGTATGTCATCCCCCTCATCTTCTCTGAATATGATACAGAGAGTGACCACCGGGAAATCTCACAAACTGTAACACTGATCATAACAATAAAGCAAACATGGAAGGCTGACTAAGCAAGTCAAGCAAATGAGGGCAAGTATCATGAAACTCTTGTTAAGAACAAAGTACTCCCAGATTGCCTGGGTGACTAAGAGGGTTAAGTCTCTGCCTTCAGCTCAGGTCATGATCTCAGTGTCCTTGGGATCGAGCCCTACATCCAGCTCTCTGCTCAGCGGGGAGCCTGCTTCCCCCTCTTTCTCTCTCTGCCTCTCTGCCTATTTGTGATCTCTCTGTCTCTCTGTCAAATAAATAAACAAAATCTTTTTTTAAAAAAATAAAAAGAACAAAGGTACTCCCGAAAGTGTCAAGATTAATCCAAGGAATTTCAAGCACCTGCTACTTCAGAATTTTTTGTGTTTAGTGGTGAGGAATATGCCAAGATATCCCTTCTAAAATCAACAACAACAACAATATTAAAACATTGCTTCATAACCTTATCAGAAAGAAACAATAATAATGTCTTATACAACGCTTTGGGTTCTGCACACAACAGCATCCACACTTAGGAATATACCAGCTAAAAAAGATGGCCATGTGTGAGAAGGGCTTAGAATATGAAAAAAGTGTACAGTACAATATGCAGTACAACACTTGGAACATGCTATTTGCAGACCCTGCTGTGTGGGATGTGACAGAGTTAGAAAAGGATAAAGTATGTATTCAATGGCAAGCCCCAATGGGAGAAATATATGTAAGTCCTCTGGGGTTACCTGGTAAGGTCACTCCATCTGCAGTGAAGAATTATATGTTTAACTCATGGGGCACCAAAAAGCCCTATATTCAGAACTTCCAGTTTTTAGGAGGATTTTATTTGGCCTTTCAAGTTTTGCATTTGAAAGGGCCCAAAAGCAGACTACAGATCCAGGGTTGAGGACAAACAAGATAAAAAACTTTGAGTAGGAGGCAGAAGTAGATTATGAGTAGCCCAGAAGACCACGGCACCTACCATGACTTTACCTTCCTCATATAACCATTGGAAAAAGGAAGAAAGAGCCTGAGATTGGTTTGTTGTTGACTGAGCTTGGGTAAAAGGCCAAAATAGATGGCAGCTGCATTGCTGTCACATTCAAGGGAGGTCCTAGAAGACAGCTAAGATGAAAAAGTTTCCTAGTGGGCAGAGCTGTAGTGGTACACATGGTAATCGGCTTTATATTGAAAGAGAAATGGGTTGAGATTCCTGGAAAGTGTTTAATGTCAAGAGCCTGGAAAGAAAAACAACAGGAGGATGAGAGACAAGGAATTTAGGGTACAGGCATGTAAGCAGAGATATGAGAGTAAGTATGAAGTATGAAGCTGTATGTATTTACATGTTAATGTCTACCAAAATGTATCCATCAGACAGACACTTAACATCCAGTAGAATTAATACTAGCTTATCTTCATTGGCTATCTCAGATCAGGCATGACACATGAATAAAGCGGCCACAGTGGCATATATGAAGTGTATGTGTGAACTCAATAGCACTAACTCCCATTTACTGAGATAAATATGGCTGATGTTTCTGAATATTCAAACTGCAAGCTATCAGAGACTAATGGTGAGACCCTAATGCAACATTTTTCAAGGTTCATCTGGTCACTATTGTCAAGTACTCTATAATAAGTTCCTTATGTTCCAATAGGGCCATCAGTTTGTCCTCACAGGAATAGATACTTCTTCTGAATATGGTTTTTCCTTTCCAGCCCAGAGTCTCAGTCAGAATCAATACCCAGGGACTTATTAAAGGACTGCTTCACAGACACAAAATCACACATACTGTATCATCTAATTGAGGGGCCCACTATACAGAAAATGAGGTGTAGGAGTATCCACTGCTTGTATCATACTGTACCATCGAGACACTGTTAGCCAAGTAAAGTGCTAGAACATCCCTTAGAGGCACATGTGAAGAATTCACTTGGAGGAAATATTCTAAATGACGGGTGTCTTCAGAATCCAGTATATACAGCAACCCAGAGGTATCTACAGTATTCAGGGTATCAAGAAGAAGAACCAAATGGCAAAAGGAGTGCTAGGTTTTAGGAACCAAGTGGCAAAAGATTGCTGGACACGCTGACAATCTTAACGATAAACTAGGAAACTTGGTGCTATTTGTTTCTGCTCCCCAATTCAGAGCTCCCCAAAGGGGTTACTATAAGATTACTATTGATCTGAAGCTACAACTATTGCCAGTGTTCTTCAGATATTTTTTAAATATTTTATTTATTTATTTATTTGACAGAGAAAGAGATCACAAATAGGCAGAGAGGCAGGCAGAGAAAGAGGGAGAAGCAGGCTCCCTGCCGAGCACAGAGCCCGATATGGGACTCAATCCCAGGACCCTGAGATCATGACTTGAGCCAAAGGCAGAGGTTTAACCTTCTGAGCCACCCAGGTGACCCCAGATATTTTTTTATCCAAAAACCTGAAGATAAAAAGAAAAGTTGTCATTGTCATTTAAGCAAAGGTAACTGAACCTCAGCAGGAAAAAATATGACTTCCTTTATAGAACAGAAACAAAACATATGAGAAATCTCACTGTCCACTTAGGTGTCTCTTGATACTGCTTTTATTATTATAACTGTGAATAGACATATATTGCAATTATGAACTGAGATGTGTATTATTACTAATTACTAAATCAAAATATATATTCGCCCTTAAGTTTATTGTAGCATTATTTACAATAGACAAGATATACAAGCAACCCAAATGCCACTGATAAATGGATAAAAAACATGTTGTGTACATATACAATGGAATTACCTAGCCACAAAAAAAGGATGAGATTTTGCTATTTGTTACAAGATGGATGGACCTAGAGAGTATCATGCTAAGTGTCAGACCTGAGAAAGACAAATATCATATGATTTCACTTACATGTGGAATTTAAAAAAAAAAAGAAATAAGTAAACAAATATAATGCAGAATCAGATCTTTAAAGCTTCTTTTTTTTTTAAAAGATTTTATTTATTTATTTGACAGAGCGAGAGATCACAAGTAGGCAGAGAGGCAGGCAGAGAGGAGGAAGCAGTCTTCCTGTGGAGCAGAGAACCCGATGTGGGGCTTGATCCCAGGACCCTGAGATCATGACCTGAGCCAAAGGCAGAGGCTTTAACCCACTGAGCCACCCAGGCACCCCAGAATCAGATTTTTAAACACAGAAAACAAACTAAAGGTTGCCATAGGGGAGGGAGGAGAAGAGGAAGGATGGATGAAGGGGAGTGGGAAATATAGGCTTTGAATCATAGAATGAATAAACCATGGAAATAAAAGGCACAGCATAGGGAATACAGTCAATGGTACTATAATAGCATTGCATGGTGTCAGATGGAAGCTAACTTGTATTGAGCACAGCATAATGTATAGAGATGTAGAATCACTATGTAACATTGTGTGTCAAATAAATTGAAAAACAAAATTGCAAATAAAATGAAGGCATTTTATAAAATAAATATGATTCTACAAGTCATTAAAACCCTTGGGAGTGGGGGCCTGGGTGGTTCAGTGGGTTAAAGCCTCTGCCTTTGGCTCAGGTCATGATCTCAGGGTTCTGGGTCCGAGGCCTGTGTTGGGCTCTCTGCTCAGCAGGGAGCCTTTCTCTCCACTCTCTCTGCCTGCCTCTCTGACTACTTGTGATCTCTCTCTCTGTCAAATAAATAAATAAAATCTTAAAAAAAAAAGAAAACCTTTGGGAGTAATATAACATCATCTTTTAAAACAAAACAAGTTATTGCAAATATTTACAGAAAAGAAAAATGAAGGTTTCTGTCTTCCCACTGAATAAATAAAGCCCCACTCAGATGAGAGCTGAAGATAAAGAAAAGTTTAAAAGAATAGTGAAGGATGGAGAGATTGGATAACATTTGTAGATTCACAACCCACTATAGAAACAGAGATCAGAGTTTATGTTACTAAACTTTCTTCTCTATATTTCCTCTCAAAGAAGGGTTCAAGGGAACCACAAAGGAGCTGCTTGACAATGCCTGGGAGGAATGCATGTTTATGGGACAAATGGTGGACTGTGGCAGCAGTAAACATGTGCTGCTCAATCTCCATCAATAGGGATGGTTCCAGGGAACACAGTTGACTAACAGCCCTACTACCACCCTCGTGAAACGAACACAATGTTCACACCAAGATTACATTTTCACAGGCTGCAGTCAGCCAAGGGCTGAGCATGGCAGGCGGCCACTGCTGGTCCATGTCTGCAGGACATATTCTTATAATGAACAATTTTGGCCCTGGGATCAGTGCCCACTAATCTGGCCAAAATGCTGTTAGAATTGCCCAGTAGTCTGAGATTCTTCTTGCTCCATCCTTTCCTATAGTGCCATCAGATCTCCATCATAATATGAAGGCTTCTCCTGAGTACTGCCTCTATTTTTTTTTTCTTAAAATCTTTTTAAAGTAATCTCTACACCCAAATTGGGGCTTGAATTTACAACCCCAAGATCAAGAATTGCATGCTTTATTGGCTGAGCCAGCCAGGTACCCCTACTCTAGTCCTGATAGAATACCACCCCATGAATCATTTTTTAAAAAGATTTATTTATTTATTCTAGAGAGATAAAGAGAGAACCCAAGCAGGAGGAACAGAGTCAAAAGGAGAGAGAATCTCAAGCAGATTCTGAGCTGAGCATGGAGCCTGATGTGGGACTCGATCTTATGATCCTGAGATCACGACCTGAACTAAAATCAAGAGTTGGATGCTTAGCCAACTGCACCACCCAGACATCCCCAATTTTTTGCATTTTTAGCACTATATTGGTGTCTACTTCTCTTCTCACAAGACCTGTATTAATACAATGACCAACTGCTGAATTGTTTAATGTGTCAAATGAAGCTTATAAAACATGCCTCATCTCACATTTTAATATAACAGTATAAATATCTTCATTGCTTGACTTTCGTCCTATAAATTTTTGGTTGCTAGACAACACGTTTTTTCTTCTAAAAGTGGTTACCACAAAATTGTAGACAATTGCAGTAAATACAATTTGGTAAGTACCAGAATACTCTGGAATAGATTGTTGAAGAGTTACAAAACTTGTATAATAGTAAAACAGTCATACAACATATGTAAGGAGCTATATAACACTGAGTGTAATCTATCAGAATATGGCTGATGCAACAAAAGACCAATAAAATGTTAGATGCATTCTAAATTCTCAGGATCCTTCCATTTGGATATAAGCTCACATTGCTAAATAACACCAAACATTTACGTTCTGGTTTAAAAGGTGTTGAGTTAGCTACAAACTGCCAACCATTGATCATAAGACTATTTTAATCCCTTGTGTTGATATCCACAAGCAGTGATCATTTGATACACTTGCGAGCACTGAGCAGTAGCCAAGGCTGGGGTCAGGGCTGGGGTTAGGAGAGAGAGAGAGAGAGACAGAAAGAGAGAGAGGGAGAGACAAAGACAGAGATAGAGACCAGTCCATTACCTGCACCAAATACTGCATACCACCCACTTATTTTTCCAGGGTGGAGAGTCACTACTTAGCATACTGAAGGAAAATTAACAGAAGGTGATCCAGGAAAGTGGTGTTTATTGTCTGCTTCTCTACGTGCTACCTCTTGGCATCCTAACCTTGGTCTTTCTGTTGACCTCAGGGTGTTGTTAACCAGAATAATACAAGTGGACACATAAGTTGTAGTGTATCCTATAATAGGACATTAAATCCACAAATAAATTAAATATAATTAAACACACTAAACTACATAAATCTCACATTTGATATTAAACAAAAAACAAGTCACAAAAATATAATTTGATATTCATTTATATAAGATTTAAAATAGGTAAAAATGAAACCATTTTTGGATTATTTGGAAAAACTTTCAAAAATTGGGCGCCTGGGTGGCTCCGTGGGTTGAAACCTCTGCCTTCAGCTCAGGCCGTGATCTCAGGTCCTGGGATCAAGGCCTGCATCGCATCGGGCTCTCTGCTCAGCGGGGAACCTGCTTCCTTTTCTCTCTCTGCCTGCCTCTCTGCCTGCTTGTGATCTCACTCTCTGTCAAATAAATAAATAAAAATCTTAAAAAAAAAATCAAAACAAAGATCATTTGGGTGCCTGGGTGGCTCAGTGGGTTAAAGCCTCTGCCTTCGGCTCAGGTCATGATATCAGGGTCTTGGGATGGAGGCCTGCGTCCAGCTCTCGGCTCAGCAGGGAGCCTGTTTCCTCCACTCTCTCTGCCTGCCTCTCTGCCTCCTTGTGATCTCTCTGTCAAATAAATAAATAAAATCTTTAAAAAAATAAAAACAAACAAAAATAAATAAATAAAAAATAAAAACAAAGATCATCACAAAAGTCAAGATGGTGGTTAACTCTAGAGACAGTGAAAGGGATATAACCAAATACAGTTAACTAGGTGTTCACTCATAAATATTCTTTGACTATATATACATATTATGTACTCTCTGCATCTTTATTTCTCAATAAAAGTTATACTGAATAATAACACAAAATTTTATGGATATTATGTTCTCTGTCATATTAAGAGTGCCTAAAATATAATACTGAAGGAATATATATGATTAATAAAAAACAGGTTTTAAGAGGCACCTGGGTGGCTCAGTCGGTTAAGTATCTGCCTTTAGCTCAGGACATGATCCTGGGGTCCTGGGTTAGAGCCCCATGTTGGGTTTTCAGTAGGGAACATGCTCCTCCTTCTGCCCCTCCTCCCCCCCAGCTCATGCTCTCTCTCTCTTTCTCTTGCAAATAAATAAATAAAATAAAATAAATAGGTTTTAAGAAGAAACTCAGTCTGGAATTAGAAATATGAAAACAATTTCAATCACTTTTTATTGGGAAAATATCTAAAAACCACAGACACACACACACACACACACACACACACACACACACAGAATGATACATTTGAAAAACAAACTAAAGGGGATAAAATCAAGCATAGTTTTAAAACAACCAAAAGTTCAGAATAGGAATGGTACAAAATGTTAATAGCACAGCTAGGGATTTTGTTCCTCTTTTTCACGAAATAAAATATTACACACTTTTTTTCTTGCTATTGTTTTGTTATCTAATAATACCCATGTTCTATTTACTCATTAGAAAGCTGAATGTATACATGCATTCGCATATCTACCACAAACTGAAATTATGTAACATTCAGTGGTATCAGCCATGGTCTCAGAATGGTTCATGTGATTATTTCCTGGGGTAGGTAGCTGAAACTTGGACCCTTGGGGAATTGGATCATTTGATGTAACAATTGTGCAATTTTGAAGTAATCCCCTCTGAGAACAGTACAGGGAAATTTTTCACTGTGGATAAAATGAGTTGATGGGCTCCCTGAAGGTGAGAGGAGATAGGAAGGCAAGATTAAGGTTTTAAAATGTATAATAAAATCAAACTTTACCCATTGCCTTGTTTTGCTAGAAACTTTCTATTGACCATCAAACCGGACTTCTGAATCAGGTAGAGGAATTAAAATCTACTCTAATTCTTTTCAACACATTCAAGTTCCTTGACTAAAATGGCACTTTAAAATGCTGGTTTTAAAAAAGTAGCAGCAATAAAACAAGCATATTTATTGAGCCACTGGACAAAGGAAAGAAATAAATGATGTGAACTACTGATCCTTCAAGTTTCTTCTTATGCACTTGAAGATAGTTGACTCAGACATTCTCCATTGGGAAATATATAAGGGACCTGCCTTCTGCTTCCTTCTATCTGTACATTTCTCAGAAAATTTACAGAGTTCAACTTATTACTGGCGAAGATGTATAACATTAGCCACAAACCCAATCAGTTCTAGTTCTCCCCTACTTATTATACTTCTACTTCTACCCTTCCTCTTAAAATTTTTTATTTGTGAGAGCATAGAGGCTCAGTAACTCACCTCTTCAAGATGAATTCAGAAATACTTATTTTTTGTTTGCTTATTTTTCTCTAAGACCCACTAAAAAATGTAAACAGAAATAATAAGAAATGGGATTCTCTTTTTTTAAAAAAGAACATGTTATGCATAGATGTGTGACAATCATACCTATATTAGATGACACAGCATAATCTTATCATTACATCTGTCAGAGGCTACATCCCATGGATGGCTGACTGATCTAGGGATGTATATCGAACCCAGGCTTAAACATCATACACAAACCTAGTAATCAGATTATTTCTTCTCAGAATTTGAAATGCAGGGGTCTGCATCTGAGTCACTCTAAGACTAACTTTTATTTATTTTTTAAAGATTTATTATTTATTTGAGAGAGAGAGTGTGTGTGCGCATGCGAGTGGGGGAGGGGCAGAGGGATGGGGAGAGAGAATCTTAAGCCCACTCTGGGCTAAGAGTGGAGCCGACACAGGGCTTGATCTCATGACCCTCAGATCACGACCTGGGCTGAAACTATTAGCTGGACACTTAACTGACTGTGCCACACAGGTGCCCCTCTAAAGCTAGCTTTTAAAGGAATTCTATTACCTGATGCTGACATTCCAAAAATGCTTGGATGCCCGGGGCGCCTGGCTGGCTTAGATGGTAGAGTATGCGACTCTTGATCTCAGGGTTGTGGATCTCAGGGTTGTGAGTTCAGGCCCCACACTGGGTGTGAAGATTCCTTAAAAACAAAATCGTAAAAAAAAACATTTAGATGCCATCTTTTTCCAGGCTTGTATACAGAGTTCCAAGAATGTCTTGGTGAGGGAGGTTACTGGTAAGTCTCCAAGCAAAGTTACCTAATAAAGAGTGCATCAAGATTAGAGTGACCTCAGAATGAACTCCATGGTACACTGAAAGGAACAGCTGGAGACTGTCAGTCAATGGTGCTCCTATCAATGAAAACCCATTTTTTATCAATAGATAAAATTGAAAATATGACTATGTCCCTCCCTAGTATATTTTCATTTCAAACTTTAACTCTATCAAGATATTTTTAGGCTTTCTGTTGTTATTGTGTCTTCTTTGTGCCTTCCATGAATCTTCAAAAATATTTTAATAATCTGTACCTTAGCATATATTAGACTTCATATTTCATCATTATTTTATTATACTATAATATTGTCACTATGTATTGTTCTTTCTTTCATGTTGTTCATCTGTTTTATTTTTACCATTTCTGGGATAACATTTTTATAAACTTACATTTATTTATTTATTTTAAAGATTTTATTTATTTATTTGACAGAGAGAAACACAGTGAGAGAGGGAACACAAGCAGAGGGAGTGAGAGAGGGAGAAGCAGGCTTCCCTGCAGAGCAGGGAGCCTGATGTGGGCCTCGATCCTGGGTCTCCGGGATCATGACCTGGGCTAAAGGCAGTCGCTTAACCAACTGAGCCACCCAACTTACATTTATTTTTTAACGATAATTTATTGGCACCTGTGTGGCTCGGTTAGTTGGGTGTCTGCCTTGGGCTTGGGTTGTGATCTCTGGGTCCTGGAACTGAGCCCCACATCAGGCTCTGCACTCAGTGGAGGGAGTCTGCTTCTTCCTATCCCTCTGGCATTCCGCCTATTCTCTCACTCTCTCAAATAAATAAAAATCTTTTAAAAAGAAGGGATAATTTGTTGAGATTATTCTAAAAATTACTGCAAGAATGCTTGTTTTCTGAATACTGTGTATCCAAAAATGCATTTTACCCTCTTCTGAATGATATTATATCTAGGTAATTTATTTTCAAATTACTGACCATTTCTTACAATAGTCCAATATTAGTTCACTGATTTTTGTTATTTTCAGTATTGCACATGAAAAGACTGATGATTTTCTAATTCTCTTTCCTGAGTATATTATATTGTGTCTCTCTAGAAGCTTTGGCTTTTATTTTTGTTGATCCTCTAATTCAACTATTTTGCTAGGACATGACAATATCTAACATATATAATACTTTGTGTGCACAGAGTGCTATAAAGGCTATATATAAAGATCAATTCATTTAATTATTTAAAAGTGCTCCATCAGTTAGACATAGCAATTCCTTTTTTATAGATAAAAAATTGAGATACTAAGACATTAAGTAATTTTCCAAAACTCTTAAGTTAGTAAATGGTGGAAAAGAAACCTGTTATTTATCAGGCGGTGGAGCCTGTGTTGCTTGACCACAGCAATACTCACTTGCTGATCTGTGTTTCTTGATCCCCCTTCATAAATGGCTTGTACTCATTTTTTGCCTATTTAAATCCAGTGTGGGAGCACTCAATCCCTAGGTGAATCTGCCTGATGAGATATATAGGTAGCTGTGGATTGGTAAGCAGTAACAGAAGAAGATGAGCTCCCTTTCTTCTTTAACTTTATAGAATTCAGCTTGGGAAGCTCTGACCTCTGCTTTGAGGTTTAGAGGCAATAACATGTCTATATTCAGAAATAAGAAATGAAGAAGACTTCTCAGCATAAACTGCACCTACCTCCAATTCTGTTGGCATTACCAGAAAGAGTACTGGATGACAGAAACAATTTAGCAGTGCCAACCCAGCTCAATTCAAGGGCATAATTGAAGTCTTCTAGGTAATTCCAATAGAGCGATTAGTGGTTTACCCATTTGGCTCCATTCAGAATTTTTATCTATATTCATGGGGCACCTGGGTGGCTCACTGGATTAAGCATTTGACTCTTGGTTTCAGTTTACGTCATTTTTTCAGGGTCCTGAGATCAAGCCCTGAGATTGGATCCATCTTAGCTTGTCCCTTTCCCTCTACTCTTTGCCCTGCTCCTTCTCTTATTCTTTCTCTCTTTAGAATAAGTAAATAAATAAAATCTTTAAAAAAGTATTTTTAATCTATGTTTAATTTTTCCCCCATTCTGGCCTCTCTTCCCTTTATACATACATTTGTACCCCAGACCAACATTTATCAACTAACAAGTTAGCACTGTAGCACTATCATGGTTTTTTTTTTTTTTCCAGTTTCCATCAGTGGCTTATCATAGTGTGTAGGCCTCCAGCAGGGTAAGGGAAAAGGGAGAATTTAGGTGTATGCATTCTTCCCAGAATCCCCATCACTCAACAGTCTTCACATACAGTTTTGGGTCTAACAGCTTTGAATTCTCTAAATTTGTATAATGATTTATAACTTAGTTTATTTTGCAAGAACATTTTATTTTTGTTGGCTATGAAGACTAAGCCACAAGGATTGCATTATACTTTTAAGAAGTAATATAGTTTTCCCATTAAAACAAAGTTATTCATTCTGTAAAAATTTACTGTGAATAGTGGCTATATAAATCCAAGGCAACAGAAAAGGTACAATCTCAAAATATTCTCTCGTTCTAGATGCATAATATTTCCACTTGATTATGGAATGTGGTGTTTTTACTTTGTTTTGTTTTTACTTTCCCATACTGTTTCTCAGGAGGCCCTATTCTTCCCTGGAGTAATTTTTAGCATAATAAGAAAAGAAAAATGTTCCTCTTCTCCAAGCCCAGGGCTTGCTGTGATTGATTATCTATCAGTCCCAGGAGCTTTAGTTCCTGAACCTCACTGGTGTAAGTCAGGTTTTCAGTTGCTTTCATGTAATTCTAGTATGTGATCTATCTGGCATTTAGCAGTCTTTTAGAGAAAAAAAGCCATCCTTCCTCCAAGGAGAGCTATAGCCCTCACTTTTCATTCCTTATTGAAGGATTTAAAAATTTCTTTCTTCTTCCTTTGAATAGGTATTTTGGGTAGCCGGAGTCATTTTAGTATTTGGGCTTAATGCAAAGCTCTCAAGGGCCTTCGATAGCAAGTGAACAATCACTGTAATTCCAGCGGTTCTCCACACTGTTTGCCTGTATTCTCGTTCATGTGAAATGTGGTCCAGAACAAACACATCTGACCAGCACTGGAGACCAATTTTAATAAAGAAGATAACAGATAAATTACTTTTTTCTTTACATTTAGTACTTTCAATTATATTTTGACCTCAAATTTTTCATCTGAGCAAGAAAAAAATTCACTCAATTTACTGTTTCCCACTTTGAAGTTGTCTGTTTGTGGTGTTTACTCTCCGTCTGGTGTTTACTTACGACTGTATCTAAATATTAGGAAGGCGTTCTATTTGAGTCAACATACATTTAATGAATGTTTATTTGATTCTGGAAAAGCAAAGTAAAAAATGAATGTTAGCTTTGCCACTGAGGGGAAAAAACTATCATTCAAAAAGGAGAGGTAGATTAGTTTAAACTTGCAAATTATATTATTAATTCATACATAAATCTTTATGTAATATAGAATATATGTTGCTTTATATATAAAATCTGTAACATACAACATATAATACACAAACTAACATATAAATATTATGATATGATGCTATCTGTTGCATTTGTTACATATTTTATATATAAACATAGTAATGTTTGAAATTTGAAATAATATGAATGGCTTTTAAAGAACAGAAATACAGAGGGTAGATGCTGGATAACTATCTTTGGGAGAGCAGTGTAGCAAAAAAAAAATCAGAGTTTTAATAAAATTTCTGAGGATGAAGAGAGTTGCAGACATGGGACAAGAATAAAAAAAAACGAACATTCCAAGAGAAGGAACAATAAACTCAAGACACTGACATGTGAAACAGCAACACAGTTCTAGACTTGTACTGTGACAGGGCTTAGAAACAGAGTCTAATTAAGTCACTGAACAATGTGATGTTCCTGTTATACATTCCACGCAGGATCCATCCTGTGATAGGAATCTGGACAAAACCAGTGATTACTTAGGTCAGATCATTTCAGCTTACAGGTAGAACAGATTTTTCTTTTAAATTTTATTATTTATTTGACAGAGAGAGAGAGAGATCGCAAGTAGGCAGAGAGGCAGGCAGAGAGAGAGAAGGAAGCAGGCTCCCTGCTGAGCAGAGAGCCTGAAGCAGGCCTGGATCCCAGGACCCTGAGATCATGACCTGAGCTGAAGGCAGAGGCTTTAGCCCACTGAGCCACCCAGGCACCCGAGCAGATATTTTTAAGTGAAAATTTTAAGAAAAAAATTTTTTGATAATGAATAACTTTATTGAATAAAAACTACATTACCTTAAATTTACCTTAAGTACAAGGATCCATGCATTTGTTTTTAAATACTAAAAAATGAGATTTTGTTATAAAGTCTTAACTTCCTCTCACATAATGACAGGTAACACGAGTAAATCACCTAACCCCAAGGACAGAATACAGTTTTTTTAACACAATAATAGAGATGTCAACTAAAAATAGTTAATAAGACTTTTGTCTGTTTGATTGCAATTTTCTATTCAAAGATTTTATACTTTGGTGTCTCCTTATCAGAGTTCACATTCTTAATTTTTCTCAATGTATCTGTTCAAACTTGAGTTTAAGTTCACTGCACTTTTAGATTGCTAAGCAGTAGTGCTTATTCCAAAATCTTAAAATTCTAATTGCCTTTTTTATTACTTTAGGAACTAATTGTCTGTCTTCTTTGGGGGCTGATGTGGTAAGTGGACATCAAAGGATATCTTGGGAATAATTTATCTTGTACCGCGAGCTAGTCCACATTAAGTACACAACCTAAGCAAATACCTCTGATTCCAATGAGTATCCCTGGTGATCTATGACCAGCTTTTTTCTCTATATAAACATAGGAGCTGCCAAGGGCTGCAGTTCTATTATCCCATATGAACTCTGTTTATACGGGCTTAAGTGTCCATCTATTTTATTAGAGAAACATGTGTTTTATCCACTGACATAGTAATACTCTGCTTTTGTTTGGGGAGAAAATACTTTTATATTGGAATCCAAGTTGAAAGGATTCATTGGAGAGAAACGTAGAAGCCTTGATACTTTCTACACAAAAGTACTGTTAAATAACTAATTTGTCGACAGAAACCCAGGCAATTTTCTTACTTATTCATTTCAATTATATTATTGTTTCTTCAGCATTAGCACTGTCTTGGAAATATAATTATTTGTTTATAGGAAGTTAATATTGCATCTTCCTATTCATTGAATGGACCAATTGTTCAGCAGCTGCCAATAGTGATGCATTATAGTGTAATATTAATATTCAAATTGCAAGATGACTACTGTAATTAGACCAAATTACTAACTTCTGATTTTTTTTAAATAAAAATTAATATAGGTCCTTTAAATGCAATATAGTTACTAATGTTAATGCTGTAGTAGTTTAAAAAATAGCTTTGCTGTTGACCCCTCAGAACAAAAAAAGGAATGCATAAATCAACTCGGGATGCCTTAAAATAGAAGTAACTACTTTCTTCATGGAGCACCATGACATAGAGAAGGAACAAACATAAGTAAAAAGACACTTTATAAGCTCCAAAGAAGAGGCATCATTTATCCTATAGTAAAATAACCATGTTCATACTTAGGTATTTATCAAACAGTCTATCTAGTATATGCTGTACATTCTTTAAAGTAGAATGTGAGATTCTGGGCTGTGTAGAGAAGCAGGTACATGCCCCCTGCCACCATATTTTTTTATTACAAGATTGAGAAAGAAACAGGCACTTAAAATGATCTAACTTGTGGTGTCTCAGATGACAGCTTTTTTTGAAAATCATTTTTTTACTGAATTTCCAACTTCCGTGTTTTGAATATTTATTTCCTTATCTTATTTTGTTCTTTCTAATGAAATTTGCAAATTTATCTAAATGCCTGTACTCTGTAAATACCCATCCTGTTATTTTTTCTCTACAACTCCTTTTATGTCAAAGGTTCCTAGGAAATATGTTATTGTTGCACAGTAAAGTCTTATATTTTAGAATTATACTTTCAATTCAGAGTTGGAGAGCTTTTTTCCCTGTTCTGGCAGGGTAGCCAATTCAGGATGTCCGATAGAAAATTATAGCCATTCATCAATGAAGGCAAGGGAGTCATCTTTTATTGTAAAACCTTAGGCTTCTGGATGACTGTAAACTATCATAGACAGAATTACTCCCATTGTACTCCTTGGGGGCTTCTGGCTTCTCAGAAAGAAAAACAGAGACAGTAAAGTCTGTTTGTTTCTTAACCACTGTCTACCTGGAGACTCCAAATATGCCCTTGCTTCAGACTTCAAGATTTTAGGCCCTTCTCTTGAAGAAAGTTTTTTTTAAAAAAGATTTTATTTATTTATTTGACACAGAGAGAGATCACAACTAGGCAGAGAGGCAGACAGAGAAAGAAGGAAGCAGGCTCCCTGCTGAGCAGAAAGCCCGACACAGGACACAGGACACAGGACACACGGGTCTCAACCCCAGGACCTTGGGATCATGACCTGAGCCGAAGGCAGAGGCTTTAACCCAGATGCCCACTGAAGAAAGTATTAAACTGTGGGATTCAAATTGGTATGACTTAAAATGTGAAGCTACTCTGTGGTGTAGGCCCAGAGACGGTATTAGTTTGTGAATGGATGAGACAATTTTTTACTGGGAGACAAAACAGGCAAGATAGAGGGCTTCCTTTTGCTTTTGTTTTTATATTATTTTATTTTTCTTTTCTCAGTAGGTGAGCTCATATTACAGGGCAGTTTATCTGGTTAGTGCCCAGAAAACCAAAATGTACCACACAGTTTCCTCCACTTACAACACAGGAGATACTTCCCATTTTTTATAAGAACTGTGGTATGACAATCTAACCCTTTTATTCCACTAACTGGGCTGGTAAAATAACACGGAAAGTTAATGGCTTTATTAAGAATGATTGACACATTGTTGCCAAGTATTTAACCTTTCTCATCATATTTCCCTTCTTCATCATAACTATTTTTATTCCTAAAAATCTAAACTTGCAAAAAGTTTAGATTTTTAGGACCTATAGGAACAAATACATTGTGTCACCATGAAGTGAAGAGAAATCATTTATTAATAAATAAATAAGTAAATAGTAACTCATAATGAATTTAAAATTCTATGCCTAGAGAGAGAATGTTCTTCCCTGTAGGTATTTTTCAGGTAATAAAAACCATTTTAAATACTTATTCAACAACTGTATATTATGTTTGAAGTCTAGGACACTCAAATAAAAGCAAGACAGACAACCATCCCTACCTCTAGAGAGTTACATTCAAAAAGATGTAATAGTTATATTTTTTCATGTATAAGGACAATGGTATAAGAGAATGCATTTATTGTTTTATTTTGACTATGGAAATTATAGTATGTATAGATAATTATACATAAGGTAACCTTTTACCTCATTCAAATATTTTTCATTCCTCTCTTTATTATTTATTACCATTTTAAGTAACATTACCTTCAAATGCTGACTGTTCAAATTTTTTATGAAACAAGGTGAACTAAAATATACAAAAATCAGCATGAGCAATATTCATGTCTCTAACTGAGAATCAAACTAAACCAAACCTACTGTAAATTTAGACTTCGCATAATCTTAGGCATTAATATTTTGAAACTTCACAAACATGTATAAGCTCTATCACCATAGAAGTTAAGAGAACTGGGATTATTTATTTCCCTTTTTCTGGTCTTATATATAATAACTTAAAGAGCATGCCCTCAGGACACAGATTATAAAATCTATTTTATCGAATGGGATGCATGTATTGTATATAACTTTTTAGTTTATTGCTCATATATGCTTATCAATTAACAATTACTTTGCTCTCGTTGGGTATCAGGATATTCCCTAAGTTTCTTCCAAATCTTGTTACCTTAATTGTCTATTACGTTTAATTTTATTAATTATTATTACTATTTTGGGAGAGAGAGCAGAGGGAGGGGCAGAGGAAGAGGAAGAGAAGGAGAATCTTAAACAAGCTCTATACCCAACGCAGAGTCTGATAGGTGGCTCTGTCTCATAACTTTGAGATCATGACCTGAGCCAAAATCAAGAGTCAGATGCTTAACTGACTGAGCCACCTAGGTGCCCTAATTTTATTATTAACCAAAAATAACCCTGTAAGATAAATAATATTATTACCCTCATAGGATAGACGAAGGAACTGGCAACAAGGGAAACTAAGTCACTGAGTAAGTTACCACAGTCAGTAAGTGAGGGTCCTTCGATTTGAACATAGACAAACATCACAGCTGAAAGACTTAATCACCACTGAGCTACAATATTCATTTGGCATGGGATGTGAAAAAGAAAATATATGTGTTAGTATATTTGTATGGAGATAAAAGTAAAAAAAATGTTTAATGCAAATGGACATTAAAAAGTTTAGTCCAAAGAGAATTTAGAGCAAGAAGAAAACCTCTCTTCAAGGGGCTTCAAGGAGTTGGGTTATAGAATGAGTCTTCTCAGAAATTTGAGAGATTATTAAGGAAGAAATATTGTACACAGATTTTAGAACTGGAAGATCTTTGAAAGACTCCTTGTTTGTCCAAAGCCCTCCCATATGCCTATTCCTGGAACCTGTGACTATATTACTTGGCAAAAGGGACACTGTAGATGTGGTTAAGCATTTAGATCCTGAGATTGGGATATACCCTGGATTAACCAAGTGTGTTCATTCTAATCTCATCAGCCCTTTAAATGAGAAAAACCTACACATATAGAGTCAGAGAGATGTGATAAACCAAGAAACAGTAGAAATTCAAAGCTTGAGATGAATTTGGCCAGACTTTCTAGATATGAAGTTAGTGGAAGGAGGGCACGAGCTAAGGAATCTGGTGGAGAATAGAGAATGGCACTGAACTGTCAACTCACTAGGAATGAGGGACATCAGTCTATAACAGTAAGGAACTGAATTCTGCTAATCACCTGAATAGGAAAAGAAAAAGATCTTCCCTTAGACCTTCCAGAAAGGAATGCAGCCATCTAACACATTTATTTGCTCTTGACCTGTGTCTGATTTCTGACCCACACAATTTATAAAATAATAAGTTTGCATCATTTTACGCTCCAGAACTAGCGGTGATTTATTATGGCAGTAATAGATAACTGAAGAAAATCCCTTCAACTAGACAGGTAAATTATGTGTCCCTTCTATATGTAAGGGCTTATATCTTAGATATGTTCAGTGAGGTTTTTACAAATAACACAGCTGGAAAATGGCAGTGACATCTGAAAACTTCCAGAATGACAAGCATTCATCATGGGTTTTAAGATCCTTTGGAAAATAGATTCCAAATATGTATCACTAATATATTCTAGGAAATAAAATTCTTATTAGAAGAGCTTTAGTCTCAGTAAGAAGGATTTCAATTTTGTATAACTGAATTTTTCATAAAATTATAGAATGAGCTGGAGGCAAATTTGAAGATAATTATAATCAGCTCTGTAATTTTACATATGAGGATACTGAGGTATGGGAATCGTATGTGTAAACTTTAGCTTACCAATTTGAGGAAAGATTTTGGGAATAAGTTTTCACATTCAAAAACCTAGTTTTCCTTGGTGTCCACATTCGTTTATGTTCCATCATCAGGTCATATGGAGAACTACAACACCAGCCCCATAAGTGGCTTCTTGGCCCATGAATATATAGCCTGTTTAAAGAATCAAATACTAAAAGAAAGTGTGAACCTGAATTCCACCATAGAAAGCTATTGCAATGATTTATTATGAATATGATTCATTATATCATCACTAAGATGGGAACAACAACGTGTATTACAAGGGCTACGTGGTCTGCACTTCTCACACCATATTTTAGAAACCTTAAACCCAAATTGTGACAGGTATGTATAAAGAGAATTGATATAAGCTCCCTTAAAAATGCAAATGCATTCATAACTTTAAGTCTGCACATATATTCTACCACTGACTTGGACTTCTAAATAGTTTCAGTATTCACTCAAACCTTTATTTATGGAATTTCCATACTTATTGTATATAAGGGGTACAGTTTTGTTGTAGGATACACAAATACATCCTCAGAAAACTTACATATATGGAAGCGCTTAGTAAATCATCTTCAACATATCTTTACAGAGTAACAATGGAAAGACAAATGGTAATCAATATACTTTTTTTGTCTTCATTTTCCTCCTATCACTGACAACAAATCCAAAATGTATTCTTTCCTCCAGCTTATACATGGAATGAGTATTTGGGAAAGTTAGGGCTTGGCATTCCAGTTCTAGGTTACTTGAAACTCATCATTATTCCCATTAATTAAGGTAGGTATTTGACATAAAACCAGATTGGAATCCAGTAGTAAATCACTTCCATACTCATAACTACAATCTTTTTTGAGAGAACTGGGTCAGGAAAAGTTCTTAATGATAATTTAGGTTCAAAGTCCTTGGTGTTCTGGTCAAAGTCACTGTAAGTATATAAGACTGCCTCCTATTTGAGGCAGTATTTCTCTTTGAATAGAAGACCTGTGTTTTTATTTTAAACTAATCATGGTGATTTATAGATGCTGTGAATTATCTCTGCAACAGAATTAGATAGTGACTTTATAGTGACACTTCGTGCTTCTTAAATTTTCTAAAGTAGGCCATAAATAAGGTAATCTCATGGAAATTTTTAGTCCTTAAATCACAATCTTACAAAAATATACTATAGAACTTGTTTATTCCTCTACTATTATTTATTTGTATAGCCAACTAATTGTTGAAATGTTCTGAGAGAGAGTGAGAGGGAGAGGGAGAAGGAGAGATAGGAAGGGAGAGACAACTGTTTCTTCCAAAAGATTTAGATCTATCATCTTTGTGATTGGTAAATGAATTCAAAAGGCAATTTACAGCTTGAGAGATTTTGATGTTGCTGGTGATTGTGGTGTCATTTAACGATGATGACAATGATTATGACAGCAGTAACAGCAGATATTATTCATGAAATGCCTGTGTTGGGCCAGGCTTTCCCACACTTTATTTCATGTAATAAAAAATTCAGCAATGGGAAAATATGGTAAAAATGAATTATATTGATTATGAAAATAACACAAAGAAAATAATACCTAGATCTCATTTAAAAAGTGAGATAATACAAATGCTAAAAAATAATCCCTGAAGGAACACTTATCAATATAAAACTACATTAGTTTTGTTTCTAAAACAACATCATTGGCGAAGAGGGAAAGAAAAAAATAAAATAATAAATATTTTATTTAATATGGAAGGTATCAGAAGTAATGGTTTTTTTTTTTTAAGATTTTATTTATTTATCTGACAGAGAGAGAGATCTCAAGTAGGCAGAGAGGCAGGCAGAGAGAGAGCAGGAAGCAGGCTCCCTGCTGAGCAGAGAGCCCTGCGTGGGCCTTGATCCCAGGACCCTGAGATCATGACCTGAGACAAAAGCAGAGGTTTTAACCCCCTGAGCAATCCAGGCTCCCAGAAGTAATGCGTTTTTTAAAGTAGTTTGGAAAATCATGGTTATAAGATTTCATATTTTAGGAATAGACTCTATCTACCGAGAGTCAACCATTCTTACACACACACAAATGTTTTGAATATTTCTTGTCAGGTACTCTGAAAGTTTTCTACTGATTTCTATAATTGGCTATTCAAAACAAACAAAAACTTCTGCCTTTGTTGCTCTAGAATATACATAATCTTCAAGGTATTACTAAAGAGACAAATCAGAGTAGGATGAAAAAAAGTTTATCAGGGATTGGACAACACTAGGCTGTGATGCTTAAGAGAAAGGAACTTCAGAGAGGAGCTCCACATCTACCCTTGCTTTCTGTGGGGCTCACCACCCAAACTGTGACACAGGGATTAGAGCCTAAAGAGTCTACTCTATCTACAAGATATGCAGGGGCTAGGGTGGTTGACTCCACTGGAATTCTGAAGAAAGGAAATCAGTGATGAAGGAGTTGCACAGATAAGCAGATCTAGAGCACCACACAGAGTCGCCTTCAAGGCTCTGCATGGATACCAACCTGTGTGTGCACCATGACAGACTTGTGAGGCCAGGCACAGAAGAGCTAACTGGGGCAGTGAGAAGAATGCTTATTCTAGAGGTATCACATTGGTTTGAGAATACAGAAGATGAGTAACCAAAGTAGAGACACCTCATTGAACATGGGGCATTCTACTGCAACCTGGCAAAGTGTTTAGAAGTAAGGCCACTCTAGTCTAAGTAAAGAATAAACTTGACGCTGCCTAACAATGCCTGAAACCAAGGTTTAACAGCATCAAACTGTTTGCCAGAACAGAACTTGATACAATTTAGAAGGACGCAACAAAATAGAAGTATAGTACCTGCCTTCTTCAGGGTAGAATTGAAATTACTAGACATTGCCACTTATGAAAACAGAAGTCAAAATAGAGACTCAAAGATACCCACTTAAAGATTCGATGGCAAACAGATGTATGGAGAATGTTATCAGGTATCAATGGAAAAATTAAAGTTCTCTCTCTCTTTCTGTGTATGTGTCTGTCTGTCTGTCTGTTCATCCATCTATCTATCTACCCAGAGTCAACCATTCTTACAGACACACAAATGTTTTGAATATTTCTTGTCAGTTACTCTGAAAGTTTTCTACTGATTTTTATAACTGGCTATTCAAAACAAACAAAAACTTCCGCCTTTGTTGCTCTAAGGCCTAAATTCATAGATGTCCTGCAAGAAAGAAAACTTTTGAATTTTCTTATCTTAACTGCTTTCTTTTTGGAATAATCATAGGGCTATGTAACAAATAGTGACAAAAACCTAACAAGGCAGGTTTTCGTTGTTTAGTTTTGTTTTTATTTAGTCCTTTGTAGGTCTTTCTGTTTCTTTGGCCATGACATTTTGTGATAAAAACTAAACCCCCTTTATTATGCATTTTAATTTTCTCAAGTTATAGTTCACACTGAAAATTAAATATAAAGGTATAAGTATCTAAATTGATCCAACAAAATCTAAGTGTCCTTGGAACTCTGACATACTGATGATAGGCACTGTGGAAAAAGGATAGACAACCCTTTTCAACTGACTCAGAAATTACACCTGTGCTTCTTAGCGGATCATTTCAAAGGTCAGGGAAAAAACAAACACTTTAAGATGAAGGTATTGATTTAAATATGATATTCTTCAAAAGATAAATATTCAAGCCTATTCTTTCTATGTCTTGCTATTTATTCTATTTTATGGGATATGTGCTATTGTTGGCAATGGACAAATTCAGTTAGTTACTGAAGAAGGAATTGACATATAAGCAGTGACCCCTCTAGTATACCACTGAACTGTTCTTTGAGCTGAACTTTAGATGACAAAATTTTTTTAAAAACTCAGTTATTTTGAGCTGAACTTTTCTTTATCTATACTCTATTCCTCCCAGGCACTTGCAAGGGGGACCAAATGATACACAAACATGTTATATATTGTACATATGTGTACGTGTGCATATGTATGTAAAGAATTAAGGAAGTAGAAGAAAGAATATAAATTAGTACTGGGAACAACTCAACATATAAAACAGGAAAATATTTCTTGCCAAGATATCTGATTATTCCGTTTCTTTAAAATGTCAAAATCTTTATAAAGGGGTTATACATGGAGAGGATCCAGTGAAGTCTGATTACTTGTTAACATGTACTTTGTTTAAACCACACTCTTAATCTCCGAAAACAAATGAGGGTTGCTGGGGGGTGGGGGATAGAAATAGAGTGGCTGAGATATAGACATTGGGAAGGATTTGTGCTATGGTGAGTGCTATGAATTGTGTAAGACTGATGATGCACAGACCTGAACCCCTGAAGCAAATAATACATTATATGTTAATTAAAAAGATTAAAAAAAAAACATGTACTTTGTTTAAACAAATTTAGAAATCTATCAGGTGCAAATAAAGATTTACCTTGAAGTATGGTGGATTTGTGTGATCATAAAACATTCTGAAGACCAAAGATTTTGCTTCCTGAGGGGTCTGTTTGAAAGGGGGTTGTTTACTTCTCTATCCCTGCCAAAAACTCTCCTGTAGAGATATCTCCAAGAAAAAACAACAACCAAAAGGGGAGCAAAAGGAACTGAAGCACGAAAAATTTCAATGAAGCCTCCAATGTCGATATGGAATAGGAGCAGCAGTTTCGTGACTCCCTCATACCTACATTAAGCCTGTCTAAGTTACTTTGGACTTAATAAATAGGACAGGTTACGTGAAATACAAAAGCTTTTTGGCTTTGTTTCCAACTTCAAAATAAATACATTCACTTGTTAACCCAGATTTGTATTCCCTTAAGTTCTATGTGAATTTTCATACTGACCTTTCTTATTTAATTACAGTTAGAAATAAAATATATAATATCTAACCCTGCTGAACTATCATGGAAAATATACCAAACAATTTTTGAAAGTTTTTATAGCTCTGAGGAAATCATCTTCAAAATATTCCAAAATCACTTTTCAAATATTAATCATTTTAATTTGTATTTCATTATATTATGCATATAAGTAGTATAAATGTAGCCTTTTACATGCAAAAGACTATGACATATGAACTGAAGAATATTAACATGTTATAATTGATCGATAACTTTAGTTTATGTTTCAAAGTGGCAGGTAAAAGTACAACATACTTGTTTTTGAGAACTGAAAACTGATCAACAGATAGTGTGTTTTTTTTTTTTTAAGATTTTATTTATTTATTTGACAGAGAGAGAGATCACAAGCACCTGATACCTGAGATCATGACCTGAGCCAAAGGCAGAGCCTTTAACCCACTGAGCCACCCAGGCTCCCAACAGATAGTGTTTTTGCTATACTGTCTTATCAATATGAGATAGTATCATTTGATGGCTAATCATACCTTTAGAAAGACAAAATTTGATCTAATTTTTTAAACAAGTGGTTAATTTAAAGATAGTTCTTTATCTAGCTCTGTCCTAATTAAAGCTGCTTCTTCCTCTTCGTTTAATTCTGTCCTAATTAGAGGCAATATCATTTTCCAAAGACAAATGAATGGATGGATTAGAAGTATAGTCCAACCATGGGAATAAAAAAAGAAAATATTCGCTTAGTAAATCTATGAAAATTAAAATAATTGAGTTACTCCTTTTGTTGTAATTGAGTTACTTTGATATTAATCATTCATACTTAGCCTACCTTGCTTATTTGCTATATGCCGGTGAACTAACCCAGAGGTGCCAAAGATTACCATTGATCAATAGCTTGAAATTATAGCATTTGAACTTTAACCTTTAATTCTGCTGTGTTGTATTCTGTATTCTATCATTGTATTTCATGGAATTATTCATTCTGGAAACAGACCAATATTGTTCAGATTGTTGTAGAACTTTAAGAGTGAACCCTTTCTACTTATGGAGATCTTAAGACTGGAAGGAAATTTTATTTTGATAAATTTATTTTGAGGGCCATGGAGAGGACTAACAAAATTCAGAGTATGGAACATTCAGATTCTTGGGTATTTAATATTTTCCATGATGAAATAGAACAAAAGCAAATTAAGGCTGCATCTATGACACTTCATTGGGAGCAGTCTTTTGTGGTAGAAAGAGCACTGAATATGCCCTGTCAAGATTAGTAAGCTCCTTACCAATTTTTTGTTTCATTTTAGTAAATCATTTAACTGATTAAAACTTTAGTTTGCTTAATTATAAATTAAGAGTATTAGCCTGACTTTCTTTAAGATACTTTTTTACTCTGAAATTTTAGGCCCCTTGTTAACAATTTATCATAGACACTTGACACTACCGATTTGATTTTTTTTTTTACTTCTATAATCTTTCAAGTGTATATTATTTCAGTGACAATTTAGTGCAAAGCATATAAGCTTCCTCCGAGTTACCCCACCAATAGACATATGACCAAGGGGTAAATTAGTCCTCCTCTGCTCCCATAGTAACATATGGGATTTTGTACGGAGCATGAAATAGTTGTTTTTCTCTGCAATGAACAATGAAGAGCCTCAGATCTAATTTTGGAATAATGTTGGGAATTCTTAGAGGGCTTATCTTTAACATATGGACTGCAATGAAAATATATTTACAGATATATAAAGATCCCTAGTGTGGTGTACTTCAGAAGACTCTCTATCTGAAACACAGAAGAGACTCCAGTTGGAGACCTCCAACTACACCAGAGATGTAGACATCTTTCTTTTCAAGTAGAATGATCAAAGGCCCAGGTTTACCCAGGGCCAGTCCCACTGTATGCCTGTTTTCCTACTGTAATTCTTAATAGTTCCCTTTTTCATTTTTAAAAGTATCCTTCTGGTTGATAAAAAATGTTTCCAAGCTACCTTTAGGTAATTTGGGGGAAGTTATTTCCATATATTTAATAAGTCACTTCATAATATGCATAACACCTATTAAAAGTATTCTCTTTTATATTCTATGCATATCCCACAGACTTCATGTAAACTTCTCAATCGTTCTGTTTTGTTTTTTAATCTGATTCTTTATGATTATACTGTTACAGCACTGATGTGTCTAATTTATTCCTAGAACAATGTTAAATCTACAGACTTTATCACAACCTACAAGATATTTGAAATTGAATCAGCTTGAGAGTTTTATTAATACTTTCTTGTAACATAGCTTGAAAAAGAACATGTGCATGAGATAATTTTCCTTTTTTATCACATCTTTGTAAGTTTCATGAAAGCTTCATGAAATGAGCTTTAAGGTGTTCTCTCCTTTTCCTGTTTTCTAATATGCATTTGTAAGGTTGATGTTACTCTTTAAAAACCTGAACGAATTTATTGACAAGGCTATCTAGGTCTAGAGGTATTTTTTGCGGTAAGTTTCAATTACAGATTCAATTGCTGTAACATACTTAGAATTTTTAATTCTTCTTGATCATTTTTGACAGGCTATATTTTTCTATTTATTTATCAGTAGCATCCATATTTAAATATTTCCTATATTAAAGTTTTACTTTAAAGTAATATTTTCCTACTATCTTTTAAATGGCTTTGGAATCTCTAGTGGAGACAAAATTTTTGTTACAGTCTTCTACTTTTGTTTCTATTACACTGGAGTGGCCATTATGCTCTTGAGCAGATTAAATTTTTTGTTTGTTTGGTTTGGTTTAAGATTATGTTGTATCTCTGGATACAACTATGTAGAAGAAGTGAATTAATTTACATATAGTTTTGAGGCAAATTATGAGCACTGATTATGAAATTCACAAGTAAATCATACTTTTGTTCCTAGTGGTTTTTAGGAGGAGAAATTGGTATTAAAAGGATTTCTAGGGGCACCTGGGTGGCTCAGTCATTAAGTGTCTGCCTCCCGCTCAGATCATGATCCCAGGGTCCTGGAATCAAGCCCCACATCAGGGTCCCTCCTCAGTGGGAAGCCTGCCTCTCCCTCTTCCACTCCCCCTGCTTGTGCTTCTTCCCTCACTGTATCTCTTTCTGTCAAATAAGTAAATAAAATCTTAAAAGAAAAGTGATTTCTATTTTTTTATAAATATCAAAACTTTATGCAGCCTCTTTATGCAGAATGTTTTAAACTCTGATTTCAAAGATATTATGTTCATTAAATATTTACTTCATCATCTTACTAATTATATTAATATCTAAAACAATTTGCCAAATAGTACTAAGAAGTAAATGTAAAAGTGAATACTTTTAAAAGTTTAAACAACTTGCATTCTAGATCCATATTTTTAATCACCACTAACTTATTTTTAAAAAGGCATACTTACTTAACTGAATTATTACTGATAACATAGCACCAACTTGCCTTTCAATTTGGATGTTTCTAAGGATGTTACAATAAATATATTTTGTTTTGCTTGAATATTTGAGGGCATGAAAGCCTCATCATGCATTGTATAGCGGTCACAGATAATAAAATATAGTGTATTCAATAATAGCAAAGTATTCTACATCTATCTACCTATCATCTATCTACCTTCAATAGCCTTACTAAAACTTTGCATCTGTTAGAATCTCATAGAAGCAATATTAATATAATTCAAATAAGCATAAACATTTCTTCAAAGTTATTTCAGAAACTTTCTCTTGGACGTTTGCAGTTGCTGCTTTCTGCACATTCGCAGAGTGTGTTCCAACACTGCCCTTTATATTAATGATATATAATGTGCAGTTCATGTAATAGGCAAATGACTCACAATATGCAAATAATTGAACTATTCCACAATAATTCACAATGATTCTTTTTTAAAACCACTCTACTGAGATATGATTAACTTCTAAAAAGCTGTTCATATTTAATGCATACAACTTGAAGAAACTGGGGACACAATGATTCTTTACACTAGGATTTTTACTTTGTTTATTGTTATCTAACTTCTCTTGTATGTAGTAAGAATCCAAATTCAGTGCAGTCCAGAGATAGTCCACAGCAGACTTTTTTCTGGTTAATTATTATACTTGTTTAGACCATTATAGTAAAAAGTCAAGGGCTTTCGCTTATTGTGTATGAAAAGTGGCATTGTTTTTCTATTTCCAGTGACAACACTTCTGAACAACCATCTCACAAACATATGAACAAGTTACAGCAGGTTTTAATGATACAATAAGTCAATTCATTCTTCAATTGTATGTATTTTTTTCTTTCAAACATTATATTTCTATATATCTAAAAGCAGTCAAGATACCTGGTAGAATAGAAATATGAATAAGCTTGAATTCCTGGCCAGCCTTCAAAAAAATCATTCAAGTAAAGACAGACTTTCTAAGACTTAACTGCAATGCAACTGTAACTCTTTTATAATTAATATAAATGTACCTCTTAGTTTGACTGAGTGGCTTATATTTGTTTGTCCTGGATTTTTCATTTTAACATATTTTGTAGTAAATGCTGACAGAGAATTTTTATTTTCACATTTGAGAAAAGCCAAAAGAAGACTGACAATAAGTTTTTTCTCTTTTCCCAAATCTTTCCATTAAAAGCCAACACTTAAAGGACAGAATGTGGGACAGTCACAGACAAAAGTAGGTACAACTGGACACGAGAAACTTGAAGCACCTGTTTTTAGTTTTAGGTGGTAGTAAGAGAAGTCGTTCATTATGCTGCTGTCCTTGTGATCATATGAGGTGTAGCTCATCCTATGACCTGTGTGATATAAGGAGCACAGCAAGTCTCCTGTCATTGGGGTCAGTGGAAAAATGGGAAAATATATGTAAAGTAAGTGTGGGGATAGTAGCTGTATAATACTGTCTTTTATTCTGTGAGGTGATTTGAAAATCTTTTTAAGAGTGGAATCATCATTTCTTACATGGTAGAGATCTCTATTTACTGATTTTTTGTTTAATAATGATTATTTTTTTTACCAAAAAATCCACCTACAGAAATAAACTCACAAAGAGGCCAGCAGCCAAAGAGACAAGCCAAATTAGAGAAGCAGAATAAAGTAGAAAGTTATTACACAACTTCCACTTAATCAACTCAGAAAATTCATTCTTATGTATAATTTAAGAAACAAAACAGATGAACACAGAGGAAGGGAAGGAAAAATAGATGTGATGAAATCAGAGAGGAGACAAACCATAAGAGACTCTTAACTAAGGAAACAAACTGAGGGTTGCTGAAGGGGAGGTTTGTAGGGGGATAGGGTAACTGGGTGACGGGCATTAAGGTTCCATTTTATCCCAGTCTTTTCCATAGGGACCAATTAAACATATGTTTAAATTACTGAAACTGACTTTGAGGGTGCCTGGGTGGCTCAGTTGGTTAAGCAGCTGCCTTCAGCTCCAGGTCATGAACTCAGGGTCCTGGGATCAAGTACCACATCGGGCTTCCTGCTCAGCTTTGCTTCACAATTATTTATTGACTGTAATTTCCCATTTTTTTAATTACTGTAGTCATCTACCTCTTTAAATCCTTAATCATGTTGATATGCTGTTTTATGGTCTTTTCTGTTAACTTTGATATCTAAGTAATCTCAGTATAATTATTGTTTTCCTGTTTATTAATCACATTTTTCTTTATTCTATCAGTAGTCTAGTGACTACTGATTATATGCTCAAGATTGTGGGTAACACAGAGTAGATTATGGATTCTACTGTCTTCCTCTGAAGAAGGACCACTTTTGTTGTAGCATACCACTAAATTACTAAATTACTGGATGATCGCATTGAACTTTTGGAGATTTGGTTTTAAACTAAGGCTGTCTTGGTACGCTAGTGTTCTTACTGTGAATTGCTTTGTTTTGCAACATAATCTTTGTTAAGAAGGTGTAACCCTTTTCAAGTTTCAGTGGGAAATTTAAGGTATTTAACAAGTCCTTCTAATTTAGTGGGGCTCAAAATTTTAATTCTGTGTCCCCTAAAATAGACTGTAGTTGAAATTTGGTTCAGTTCCTTCAGTCTTTTAGTTGATGCTTTCCTCTGAGCTTTTTAGTCTTTCCCATACAACCACAGTTAAAACAGATGAGTAGATAAAGAAGATGGTCGTCCATATATACGATGGAATATTACTCAGCCACCACCGATATTACTCAACTTTTGCATCAACATGGATGGGACTGGAGGAGATTATGCTAAGTGAAATAAGTCAAGCAGAGAAAGTCAATCATCATATGGTTTCACTTACTTGTCAAACATAAGGAATAACATGGAGGACATTAGGAGAAGGAAAGGAAAAGTGAATTGGGAGAAATTGGAGGTGGAAATGAGCCATGAGAGACTGTGGACTTTAAGAAACAAACTGAAGGTTTTAGAGAGGAGGGGCTTGGTGGTGTGTATTAAGGAGGGCTTGTATTGCATGGAGTACTGGGTGTTATACATAAACAATGAATCTTAGAACACTGCATCAAAAACTAATGTTATATTTTATGATGACTAATATAACACAATAAAAAAAAAGTCACCCAAGGATTTAAAGATTTAATTGATACAGATCTGGGGGAATCCTTCTCTGTTTTTCTAACATTTCCTCCCTCAACTTCTAGCTGCTCTGACAGCTCCAACATCCATCATATTATATCTCAAACTGATAAGGATGTGACTTCTTGTTTGAGTCACAGTTTCCCTCCATGGTAAAAAGAGGATGGTACTTTTTTTGACCAATGCATTTCCCTTCACTCAAGAGTTGAACTCTCTCTGGTTTTTATTGATTTTATTCGCTCTCTAGTACTTTTAAGTACATCTACATGTTTAAAATTCAAATGTAAAACTTTGTCAAGACTTTGAAACTGTCATATAAGGAAAGGCTAGCCATATTCAAACTTTACCCTTATAAGAATTCTAACATCAATTTATTTATTTTTACAGATTTAATTTATTTGATAGAGAAAAAGAGAGTGAGAAAAAGAGAATGAGGGGGGAAGGGGCAGAGGGAGAGGGAGAAGCAGACTCCCCTGAGCAGGGAGACCCATTCCAGGACATGATTCCAAGACCCTGGGATCATGACCTGAGCCGAAGGCAGATGCTTAACTGACTGAGTCACCCAAGCACCCCTAACATCGATTTATTTTTTTAACGAATTTTCTTATTAACCAAATAGAGATCTTCAGTATAGTACTATGGACATTATGCTAAACAAAAGCTAATTTGGTGACAATTACCCCCAATATTTACACCTAGCTTAAAATGACATATAATCTCTAATTATACTATGTTTTCTATAAAAAAGTTACATGGATATGTTGCCTGCAGCAGAATATTTTCTTAGTAAATGATTACATCACCCAAGTAGTCAGGTAAATTCATCACCAAATGCGAAAGAGTAATATATTTGCTGTTGGTTGTTTCATATATAACCTCCAGTTGTCCTTGTTATATAAAGTGTTTAAGACTCACTGAGGGTAAAGGGTATGGTACCATTTATTTTTATCCATACACCCTTTCTGATACAGGGAATAAGTAGAGGACCATAGGAACTAAAATGGAACTGTAACTTCTTGTGGTAAACTGCACCGGGCAAAGTATAACTAGTGAACCACATAGAACTCTTTTATCTAGTCTGAAAACTAAGATTTGCTTCACACAGATCCCTGGGGTATTTGACCCTATTTATTATATTTAATGTTATTATTATTGTTCTTTTTAATACAGGAATCCAATACTCAGTAAATATATGACTATTTTAAGAGAACCATACTATGATAGGAGTTAAGCAGGAGTAAATAAACTAGGAGTATGCCAGGAAGAATTCTTCAAGGAAGGAAATAGGTCCCTTTTATATTTATTTATTCAGTTGCATTCAGTAAAGTTCAGTGTTTACAGTGGATTAGAGGAGTTCTCAAGATGTTCTCAAGATGTTCTCAAGTGGCTCTATCTTTGCAAAATCTGTGTGTAACTGTTAGTGCAAAAACCCAGGACTTAGGGCAGTATTCATAAAACTATTTTATTTTTGCTTCCAATTTTCCCATAGCCACTAATTTGTCTATTTTATTTTATTTATTTGTCTATTTATTTATTTGTCTAGACCTCCAAAGATAAAAAGGGTGGTCTTCAACACTTTTCTAGTCTCTTTTATTTTAAAAAGCAAATAAGCAAACAAAGAACCGCAAAAAATCTGTTTAAGTCTCAAAACACGGTATATGTTCAATATTTATTAAGTCCAGACCAGTACTAGTACTCAAAATCATATAGTTAACGTAAGAGTAAAACTTTCTCAGGTTCTTGGGTGACTCAGTCAGTTAAGCCTCTGTCTTTGGCTCAGGTTGTGATCCCAGGGATCAAGTCCCAGGTTGGGCTCCCTGCTCCACGGAGAGTTGGCTTCTCCCTGTGCCTTTCTTCCCACTCATTCTCTCAATCTCTCTCTCAAATAATAAATAAAATTTTAAAAAAGAGAAAAATTTTCCCTTCCTCCATCAGGTCTAGCCATCTGTAGGCTGGTATCTGCAGTAGTTTGGACAACTTTTTTCCCTCTTTCGTGGGAGGAGAGGACCTTGCTGAAAAGTACACAGATAAAGGTAGTATGTGACCAAGCAGTCTCTTCCTAAAGTCCATGCACTTAAGCACTACTGTATGCAATCTACTTTAAAAGACTTGAAAGGGTTTGTTTTAAAGTTTTTTGTTTGTTTGTTTTTGTTTTTTAAAGATTTTATTTTTTTTATTTGACAGAAACACAGCCAGAGAGGGAACACAAGCAGGAGGAGTGAGAGAGGGACAAGTAGGCTTCCCGCCAAGCAGGGAGCCCAATGTGGGGCTCAATCCTGGGTCTCCAGGATCATGACCTGAGCCGAAGGCAGTCGCTTAACCAACTGAGCCACCCAGGCGCCCCGAGTTTTAAAGTTTTTAATAACAGGGGATTGAAATCTAATTCTGCCAAGTACTCTCCAACCTCATTATACCATTTTATAATGTGCACTGTTAGTAGAGCCATAGTTTCTAATTCTTTATCCATGGTTTCAGAAGAGACCAGACACACACGAGTTTCCCTAAATTTTATAATATAAATGTTTTTGACAAAGAAATCACTGTCACTTTGAAAATGGCAAGTGACTGAGAATTAGAACTTGCCTAGGTTTTTTATGTAACTTAGTGCTAAGAATATCAAACCTTATTTGATTTAGTAAAGAAGTAAAAATTAGAATCCAAAGCATTCAGGATGCATAAGAACTGGTATGAGTTGCAAAAGAGACTCAAACACAGGTTCTCCTCACCTTTCAAAAAAATTTTTTTTCCTTCTCTTCAATGAGTGGAGGATACCAGGTGAGACTCTCACTAAATTTGAAGTTTAGCGTTGATCAACTTAGATATAATGCTTACATGTCTGTTTCAACTTCTGTTCAACTTACATCTAGTGACAGAAATGTCAGTATGGAATAGCAGGCCCACAATATAAAACTTTGAGTTTGTTGCTGCTTTCTATTTACTGTTGCTCACCCATTCTGGGTTGCCCAAGGCCTTAAGCACTAAATTACAAGAACTGACAAGCAAGATGCTACCATGTATGAAGTAAACAATGAATAGAATGATTTTTATGAATATATACTTTTTTATCACAGATTTCCTTGATTTCTTATTTGCATAATTTAAGACTGGTCCATTTTGATATTTGTTTTTTTTTAGTTCTCAAATGAGATTTCAAAAGCCAGAAGATCACACGTAGCTTTGTCAAATCCAATGAAAATACAGTATATAAAATATGGGGCACATCTTATACCAAAAAGTTTTAAGACAGGAGTTGATGGAGCAGGGAGAAAACATGAAAATTGCTATTTATTTTATAACTCATTGTTCTTAAGAACAGATTCATATTTGGAATTGAAATTCATTTTTAATTTGATAGTTTTTTAAGAACAAAATAAATAAGATCGATAAAACAAAAGGAGTGTTAGATTTATGGAGGCAACAGTGTACAAAATGTTTAATAAATACTGATAAGATAGAAAGGTCTTTTCATGAGAAGCAAAACTTATCTTCAGGTCAATAATAAGACAAAAAATGCTTACACTCTCTTGAAATATACTGCGAAATAGAGACTTTACTTCCTTAATATAAAAACTGAATTTGATTCTTCTAACAATATTGTACAACATAGAGAAATGGAAAGTAACTCAAACAAAGAATAGAAATGGGGGTGCCTGGGTGGCTCAGTTGGTTAAGCAACTGCCTTCGGCTCAGGTCATGATCCCGGAGACCCAGGATTGAGTCCCACATCGGGCTCCCTGCTTGGCGGGAAGCCTGCTTCTCCCTCTCTCACTCCCCTGACTTGTGTTCCCTCTCTGGCTGTGTTTCTCTCTGTCAAATAAATAAATAAAATCTTAAAAAAAAAAAAAAAAGAAGAATAGAAATGAAAATAGATTTCATTAACATAGGACCAAAAGAAGACCCGTACTAGCTAAACGAGTAAGAAATGGATCACACAACAAATAAAAAGATTAAATAATGGCATTCTTTGAAAGTATAGACCCATAAATCTGCATTCAGTCATAGTCCGTCTATTATTCTTTTATTTAAAGTATATCAAACTAAGAATACAAATGATAATTTGTAAAAGAGTCTACAGCATCCCATTTGCCCTTCTTCAATTGCTTGAGAATGCAAATATGTAAGAAAGGCAAATTGAAAAGAGAATATAAAAGTTTTTAATTTTTTTGAGAATATAAAAGTTTAATCTACAAACACTATCAAACAAAAAAGCCACAAGGTTACCATAGATCAAAAATTAAAATTAATTAAAAGAAGTTTTAAAAAAGTAGCAACACAATCCAAATGGCATAAAATTCAAATCAAGTCACTGTATAAAACATTTTAAAATTATCAGTGTATACAAGGAAAGCTTGGCTAGAAATAAAAATCAAATATATTTCAGTGAACTTTGGCAATACATTTATCACTCTAGAGATGGAACTAGTGAGATTATTTGTTATTATTTATTTCACTCTTTTGACACCCTAAAAGATGAAATCGACCTTACCGTGAGCCAAATATTAGAAATACTAGAAACAATCATTGTTTGCTGGCTAGGGAAGAAATATTACTAGCACCTTTTCAATGCCATTTTTTATTGTTTTATTGTGTTTCATCATATTCTGTTTAAAAGAGAGTATTTTAAATTGCAAGGAAAAGCAGTGGTTTATGTTTTGCTTTTAGTTTTATTAAGACCTAATTTAGCATTTGTTTAGTAGATTTGTTTTGACAAGCAGGTTCTTAAAACTTGAAATTTGTCATTTATTGACAAAACTTGCGTATTTGCCAAATTTTCTCTTTTGCACAGTTTTGGTATATTTTATTATTAATTCTCATCTCTGTGTTGGATTTGTTACAGCATAAAAAGTTTAGGAAGATAGTAAAAATATCAACATCTAAGAGGAAAAATAAAGAGCACATGTTATCACCTTGAAGAGGTAATGAGCTACATTCTCATTATACAGAGATATAAGGCAACAAGATGGCTTCTATAAATAAATACCTGCTATTTATCATGCATACTGAAGTGTCTTTTCCCACTGATATAATCATTGGATATATTTGTTTTGAATACAAGTTCTTTGATAAATAGTATTTCAAGATACTCTATCAGAAAGAATTGCAAACCAAAGACCATACTTCTTTTTAACTAATGTTACCAATCCTGAATAAATACTTTTAAAGTTTGTATTCCAATGTAGTTCCACACAAGTTGAGGATACACTGCAAGTTCTTACAAATATTTGGTTTTAGACTTTTAAAGTCCAGCTAAGATATTTTAGTATCATTGGAATTGGTCAATCTAGGAATAGGGTCAAATTATTGTTATGGTAGAATACGCAATTCAGACCTGAAGATTTGAAAGAGAAGTAAAGATAAGCCAAATGGTCTAATTGCTTGTGCTATTTTAAAAACTCTCCCCCCAACCTCACCATGCCCCATAATCATCTTCTATTGCCTGCGAGATAAGACATAATTCACGTCAATGATTCCTGAAAGCTAAGGCCTTTTTTTTTTCCTAATCTGAAATTAATGTATTTTTGCTTTCATTGGTCCCTATGTATTCTTCCACCATAACAGTTATTATAATGCCATGTGTCTTAATCCATTTAGGCTGCAGTAACAAAATAGCACAAATTGGATAGCTTATAAATAACAGAAATTTATTTCTCATAGTTCTGGAGACTGGAAGTCCAAACTCAGGGTGTCAGCATGATCAGAGGTGAGGGGTTCTTTTCCAGGTAGCAGACTGCTGGTTTCTTACTGTGTTCTCTCTCACATGGCAAAAGGGGCAAGGGAGCTCTGTGGGCTTTTTTTTTAATGGGGCACTAATCCCATCCCTAAGAACCTCCTAAAGTCCCCGACTCCTAATACCATCATTTTTAGGGGTTAGGACTTCAACATATGAATTTTAAGGGGATACAAACAATAAGACTATAGCACCATATTAAACCATGTGAAGCTGCCAATAGGCAAACATTTTTTATTTAAAAATAGCGACTTCATATGGTTCATTCTGATATATTCTATGGTCACTCTCAATTAAATTTCATATATATATATGAAGGCAAAAATACATGAAATTTCATGTATATATATACCTACTACTAAACTACTCCTACTTGGAGCCATGTCATTTGTCCTCCTCTATCTTGCACTAGCAAAATATGCTGAAAGAAATTAGATGTATAACTGAAAAATTAATAAAGGAATACCTTCTACCAAAATGTTTAATAGAAACTATCAATTATTTTTATTTTCCAGTTATACACACTAATTTACTGCAAGATACCTCCCAAAAAATCAGAGGAAGAAGTGGAGTGCATTTGAAGCTAAATTAGTTGCTACTAAATACAAAAAGTTGGTTCAAAAGTTGGCTCATCTAGCGAGCTTCACTAAACATATTTTGTGATCTCTTTTATTCATCTCTTCTCAACATCCACATGCTAATTTTCTCTTCAATATAGCCCCTACAGCATCCTAGGAATTAAATAACTTCTTAAAATATCTCTTAGCTATTTGGTTATTTTCCAAATAAATCTGTTCTCAAGAGTTCCAGAAGTATGTTCATCATTCTCTTCTTTCTTTTTCAAATGGTTCTGCACATTAAGATAAAGGGAATGTAATTTCTACTCCTCTCGGTATTTTATAGATCACTTAAGTCTCTCCCATTAAGGTAATGGTTTATTTCAACAACTGCTTTAAAAATGACTGAATTATTTCATACTATTTTGTACAGCTATCAAAACAAAGCCTAGAATGTTCTAGGTGAAAAATATTCTTCACATTAAGGTAACGTGCCATACATTAATACATACCTTCTTAAATCTTTAGAACAAATGTCACATGGTCAATAATCTTGCACACTCTATATAACTAAAGCTGAGTCATAGGAAACAAGACAGATACATGGCAAAAGAGGAAACAGAGAAGGTAAAAAAAAATTAAAAGAAAGGTCCTTCTCCCTTTAAGAACAGAATTATTTCAACTCTTCTTAAAGAGATTTAAAAAGGGAATTGAGTTCCTTAATGTCTACTTCCGGCATTTCTACTGACAAATACATCATTTTGGCTTTTACTCCTGTTCTTATTTATGAAAAGTTCAGCACATAAACTTTATATATTTATAATTCAACATTCACTTTTCTCAAAGGGAATTTCATAATAGATAACTTAAAATAAATAGATGTGTATATTTATCTGTCATTCACTCAAGACACTTTGTTCTTTCCTTTGGAGACTATTAGCAGGATATTTTTGGTACAACACGTATCTACCCTCATGATAATTTGGAAGACTTCTGAATCAAGAACAGAAATGCTAATTCACTGACTATAGCTTAAATTTTTAAACTTAACATTGATAAATTCATTGAATTCCATCTTTGGTAGGCAATTAATCTAATTCTATTATATAAAATGTTTCTGTCATGTGATACCAAACTCTATAAACAAACCACAAATGCACAAAAGATTGTAAGGAATAATTTTTCTTAACATGGGTTGAAACAGTGCATAGCATGATCTATGTGATGCTGCTTTGCCTACTATTTACTCAAAAGTCATGAACTAATGTTAACATTTGATACTTATATAATGTAACATTTGTCAATTATGGTTGATTCATACTAGTTTTGTTTTCTAAAGTTGCCATAAACACTCAATTAGTGAATGCTGTACTATTTTTCCAAGTGGAAATACAAGGTTAGGTTTCTGTGAGCTTTAAGTCACAACTGAAATGCCTTTTGCATTATTTAGAGTCATTTGCCAACTTCCCTGTAACACAAGGCAGTCTCATCAGTATTGAAAATCCTCTATTTTGTTTTTCCTGCACAACATATAGTATATCTCCTCATCAGCAAAAATTGCTTTATTTGCAGGTTTAACATTTTTCATGCCATATCACTTTTTGAAAATGCAGGAGGCAGACAGTATTGGTCAAGAGAGTTAAACATTTTACTGACCTGGGGCAAAGTGATAAATTTCTCAGGCTTCTGCCTCAGGAATGTTATCTACAATGTTTTCTGGTTTTTAATTAATTAATTTAATTAATTAAAATTAATTAACAGATGTTATTTTTGGACCAATTTTTGGTTTACAGAAAAATAAACCAAATGCATACAGTGTTCTTATTTGTCCACAGTTTACATTAGGATTCACTTTGTGTTTTACATCCTAAAAGCTCTGACAAGTATCTAATGACATGTATCTACCATTATAGTATCAAACAGAATAGTTTCACTGACTTAAAAATCCCCTGTGCTTTACCCATCTATACTTCCCTCCACCTTCCCAAACCTCTGGCAACCACTGAGTGATTTACTGTCTCCACAGTTTTGTTTTTTCAGAATGTCACATTCCTGTAATTGTGTAGTATAAAAACTTTTCAGATTGGCTTCTTTCAGGGCACCTGGGTGGCTCAGTCAGTTAAGTGTCTGTCTTCAGCTCAGGTCATGATCCCGGGATCCTGGGACTGAGCCCCACATAGGGCTCCCTGCTGAGTGGAGAGCCTGCTTCTCCCTGTCCCTTTGCCCCTACCCCATGCTCACACTCTCTCTTGCACACTCGTCTCAAATAAATATTTATTTTAAAAATATTAGCTTCTTTCACTCAGCAATATGCATTGAAATTATGTTCACATTTTTTCATGACTTGCAATCTCATTTTTTTTCATGCTGAGTAATATTCTATTGCCTAGATGTATTACAGTTGTTTATCCAATGCACTTACAGAAGCACATCTTGGTTGATTCCAGATTTCCCTGGACCCTATGTAAAAGTATATATAGTTTTGTAGGAAATTGACAGAAGCAGTTGTGTCATTGGTACTCCCACTAGCAATAAATGAGAGTACCTGTTGCTCCACATCCTCACAGCATTTAGTGTTATCAGTGTTTTAGATGTAGCTACTCTAATAGGTATGTAGTGGTATCTCGTGGTTGCTTACATTTGCAATTTCCTAACAACCTGCACTTTAAGGTTGGCTGTCATCTCATGAATATTCAAATTTAGTCTCTTTTTCATGTCTTCCATAATTTCATAAAATAGTTTAGATGTTACTTTAGCACTTATCAAGGAAGACTCACATATAGACTGATGAATTTCCTCTTCATCTCAGTGGACCATATTATTGATTCATTTGCATTAAACCCACAGTCAATAGTTTATTAATTCTTGCCTGCATAAAGCTTATCTAGCACATGCATTTTCTCTAAAAGGAACACCACAGATCTCTTGTACTCAGGAGCACTAGAGAGCACTTAGTTAACATAGTTAAGCACTATGTTTGGGACTTCTTCTTTTTTTTCTTTTGTTAAGAAAGAGATTTTCTTTCTTTCTTTTTTTTTTTATTGTTGCTTAAATTTTTTTTTCTAGTGTTCCAAGATTCATTCCCCATTCCCCACACGCAGTGCTCCATGTAATTAGGTGCCCCCAGTACCCACCACCAGGCTCTCCCATTCCCCCCACCCCCCTCCCTCCAAGTCCTTCAGTTTGTTTCTGTGTCCAAAGTCTCTATTGTTTCGTTTCTCTCCCTGGATTACCCTACTTCCCATTTACTTTCCTTCTCCTACTGTGGGACTTCTTTTTTTAAACAGCTTTACTGAAGTATTTGCAAAGAAAAACTGGATGTACAAAGAACTACACACACTCAAGGTACACTATTTGATGATCTGGGGCATATCCAAACACATGTGATACCATTACCACAGTCAAGTTAATAGGTGTGCTACATAACTTTGTTTCCTTGTGTTTCTTTGCTTCTGTTGTTTTTGGGGTATGTGTGTGTAAAAACATTTAACATGACATCTACATACTTAACAAATTTTGAAGTGCAAAATACCATATTGCTAACTCTAGGCACTATGTTGTACAGCAGATATCCAGAAATTACTATAGTCAACTAGTACAACTAGAACTTTATACCCACTGAAAAATAATTTCCTATTTCTCCCATCCCTTAGCTCCCCAAGGCAGCTGTTATTTCCTGTTTGCATGAGTCTGACTAATTTACATAACCCATATAAGTGAAATCATCTGGTATCTGTTCTTCAAGCTTACATTTTGCTTAGCATAATGTACTCCAAGTTTATCCATATATCATGAAGGGCAGGAGTTCCTTCTTTTTTAAAGGCTAGTAATATCCCATTGTATGTACATACCACATTTTATTTATTTATCTATTCATCTGTAGATGGATATTTAGATTGCCTCTATGTCTTAACAACTATGGATAATGCTGTTATGTACATGAGAACACATCTTTTGCAAGATCCTGATTTTAATGTTTTTGAATATATACCCATAAGTAGGATTGTTAGATCACATGGTCATTCTATTTTTATTTTTTTTTAAGATTTTATTTATTTATTTGACAGAGAGAAACACCCAGGCACCCCATCTAATTTTAATGTTTTACAGAATCTCCATAATGTTTATCAGTGGCTGTACCCTTTTATATCCCCACAAATAGTATATAAGAATCTCAATGTGTCCACATTCCTGACAATATTTATTATCTCCTTTGTTTTTTAAGTAGCCATACTAACAGGTCATACGACACATAATATCATATTTCATTGTACTTCTGATTTGTGTTTTTCCTGATAATAAATTATCTTGAGGGATGCCTGGGTGGCTCAGTTGGTTAAGCGACTGCCTTCAGCTCAGGTCATGATTCTGGAGACCCGGGATCGAGTCCTACATCGGGCTCCCTGCTAGGCGGGAAACCTGCTTCTCCCTCTCTCACTCCCCTGCTTGTGTTCCCTCTCTGGCTGTGTTTATCTCTGTCAAACAAATAAAATCTTAAAAAAATTAAAAAATAAAAAAAAATAAATTATTTTGAGTATTTTTTCATATACCTGTGTGTCATTCATAGGTTTTCTTTAGAGAAGTGTCTGTTCAAGGTCTTTGTCCAGTTTGTAATTGAGTTATTTGTTTTTTGTTTATTCATTTGTTTTGTTTTGATTTTGAACTATAGAAATTACTCATATATTTTAGATATTGACCCCTTGTGAGATATATGGCTTGAAAATATTTTCTCCTAACCTCCATGTTGCCTTTCATTCTGTTGACTGTTTTCTTTGTTGTGTAGTTCTTTCTAGCTTAATCAAGTCTCACTTGTCTAATTTTACTTTTACTGTCTATGCTTTTTGTATCATACTCAAGAAATCACTGTAAAAACCAATCTCAGTCAAGAAGCTTTTCCAGGATCTCTACAGTTTCAGCTCTTATGTTTAAGTCTTTCATTCAAATTGAGTTCGTTTTTGTGTATTCTGTAAAGGAGGAGGTACAATTTAAAAATTTTTCCCCATGTCTATATTCAGCTTTTCCAACACTATTTTTTGAAGATACTATCTTTAACCCATTGCACACAAAAGAAAAAGCTCAACATAATAAATGTTATGCATAACAAACTCACAGCTAACATACTCAATAGTGAAAAACTAAAAGCTCTTTTTTAAGACCAGGAAAAACAAAGATGACCACTATTACCACTTCTATTCAACATAATACTTGAAGTCCTAGCCAAAGTAATAAGGTAAGAAAAAGAAATAAAAGAAGTCCAAATTAAAAAGGCAGAAGTAAAATTACATGTTTGTAGATGGAATGATCTTGTATTTAGAAAACCCTAAAGAACACATGCATATACTGCCCGCCCCCCCCCACACACACACAAACATACATCTCTTAGAGCTAATAAATAAATTCATTTAAGTTTCAGGATACAAAATCAACATACAAAAATAAGTTTTATTTCTCTACACTAAAAACACACAAAAAGGAAACTAAGAAAACAATTTAGTGACACTAAATAGAATGGAAAGACACATGTTTATAACCTAAGAGCTGAAATAAAAAGGCAAAAAGTTTTCCCATGTTCCACCTGAGCTGGGAATGTTCACATCAGGAAATTAAAATTTAGCACTGCTGTACATATATCTACAAATGACTGTGAAAGAGCTGAGTGTATGGACTTTCTGATTATAGATGCCTTTTAGCTAGTAAATCAGTAAATACAGAATCTGTAAATACTAAGGATCAATTGCATATTATTTTTTTAAGATTTTATTTATTTATTTGACAGAGAGATAGATTACAGGTAGGCAGAGAGGCAGGCAGATAGAGAAGGGGAAGCGGGCTCCCTGCTGAGCAGAGAGCCTGATGCAGGGCCTCAATCCCAGGACCCTGAGATCATGACCTGAGTCTAAGGCAGAGGCTTTAACTCACTGAGCCACCCAGGCGCCCTCGATGGCTTATTCTTAGGGACCATGCTTTAGCATCACTTGTGCACAAAAACTTCTTAAAACCTCATCAAATACTATTTGAACTATACAGAATTGGTACTTGAAGTTGGTTGAATGCAAAGTATTTAAATGGGTACATACTTCTTTTCTGCTAGCTAGCCCAATCCCTTTTGGCTCTCTTATATCTTATATTCTTCCCAAAAAAGAACTCTTCAAAACTAAAATGCTTCAAAATCCTAAAAGAGGGTTCAAAAGAAAAGATTATCAGTCAGTCCAGTCACTGGTAGAGAGACATTGTTTGAGATAGTACTTGAAGTCTCTGAAATTAGAAACATTATAATGAACTGAAAAATCACACTTCAGTAATGTATAGTACCAGAGAGTGGTTTTATGAAGTTTTCACATTTGGACACCAATGTGAGATTGGTGAATACCCTTGTTTCTTTAATTGATTCCTCTTTTTCCTTTCTTTTTTTTTTTTCTTTCTTTTCATTTCAGGATATAGTAGAAAAAAAGTACTTTTCCCACTGAAAATATACTGTATATATCAACTCGTATTGATATTATACAGTTATAAGAATACTATAAAGTTAGGACAAGATTTAATTACTATTTGAAAATTTTCCCACCTAGATCTCACTAGTAAACATTTAGTATATTTGTTTCCATGCTGTAAAAAAGAAAAGAGTGTGTGACTCTGTATTAAGCTCTGAATAATACTGATATGAGTCCTTCCCACATGTTTAGAGATTATAAGCAGAGGTGGCCTAAATAAATAAATAAATAAATAAATAAATAAATAAATGCAATCAGGGATGCATTTACACAGATGGTTAAAAATATTGAGGAAAGAATGAGTTTGGAGTCAAGATGGCAGAAGGCCAGGTGACCACATTTTGCGGAGTTCCCTGAAGAGAGCTGAATTCCAGCAAAAAAAACACTACAAGACCACCGTGAACACCCATGAAATCAGCTTGAAATGTGATATTTCCCACTTCTGGACCGCCACGAGAGTCAAGGAACATCGGCAAAAAGGTGGAAACAAATAAGAGGGTCTGGAGGCTTGCCCCCAGAGACAGGGGAGTGGGGGAGGAAGCCCGCAGAGCTGAACCATTGAAAACAAATACCCCAAAGCAAAAGTGCTCTGTGAGTGAGGAATAACAGCAGATTACGGCCTGAATTGGGGCTAGACAGAAACGGGAACACAGCGGATTCCAGGGCAAGGCAAGGAGACTTTTTAAAATTCTTTTTCCTTTTCCCGCCGCCCCGCCCGGCGCGCCCCCCCCACCACGCGCTTCGCTGCCCGGTGCCCGCCGCCACGCGCGCCACGCTGCCCGGTGCCCCCGCCTGTGCCGCCGCTACCGGAGCCGCCGCAGCTGCCACAAAAGCAGCAGGAGTGGATTCTATTTTTACGCTGCTGCCCTTCTCTCCCGTTTCTCTCCACCCCGTGGGCCGCGCACAGACCCCCCCCAGGGAAGGTGTTTTTACAAACTTTCGTGGGACCGGAGAGGCTGCAGGTCCCAGAGCACAGACAAAGTCGCGCGATCCAAAAGGAGTTGTGGCTTTGAGGTGTGGAGTGAAACGACAAACGGGGGTGGGGGCAGAAATCAATACAGCGTCTGCACCAGCCCGGCAGGGACAGACTGCCAACCGGGAATCTGGAAAAAGCCCCTCCCTGTGTAGAGGCTCTCTCTGGGAGGGAGGTCTGGGCGCAGACATCTTGATCCGACCCGCCTTCCTCAACAGATGAAAAAAGACGTAAAAGAACAACGCTCCGCTACCAGAGAATTGTAACCTGATAACCTGGTTACCATGTAGACCAGCCTCTAGCAAGGGGGCCGAGAGACTCAGCCTAGGTAGAAGGACTGAAAGGGAATGGCATGCCCCGCCCCCAAAATGCAAGCCAAAAGCTCAGGAGGACAACATTCCAAAGCAAAACCCCAAATCAGGGGAAAGGCAATTTATTAAACTCCTGGCACTGACTACAAGTACCAAAAGCCCTACAACTCATTGATACAGTTTTCCATCTCATTTACTTTTCTAAACTTTTTTCTATTTTTACTTTTAAAGCTTCCACTTTAAGCTTAAAAACACATTCTCACGGTTTTTCTTCTTTCAATTTTTATCTCCCTTCTTATCACAACGTGATACCCAATACAACACCCCATAACATTTCTTATTTTTTTATTTTTTTATTCTTTTTTATTTTATTTATTTTTTATTATTTTTTTCTCTTTTTTACCCTGAAATTTTTTCAAATGCACCCCTGTATTTTCTGCTTTTGTTGTTGCCTCTTGTTTCCCTGTTCGCTCTCTCTGTTTTTCCCTTTCTTCTCTCCTCTTTCCTTTATTCTCTCTTTTACATATGCATGTAGATACAAGCTTCAAGTCAATCCCACATCCCTATTCAATACTACCCCTATATACAACCAGTTCTA
>PITA01004023.1:0-38900 GCA_004023965.1 Spilogale gracilis
GCTCCCAGTTATTTATGCAAGGCCAGGGGACTTAAAATAGCCTTCCTGGTGAAAGGTGGTTATGCTGAATTAGATCTGCATTAGCTAGTCAACTGAATCCAGTTATAGATGACCCTGACCAAAAGCAACAACCAGCTCTATTTTAAGTCATATGGCTAAGTGAAACAGGTGGTTACAAGAATGCTAGAAAGTATATTTTCCCTGGTTTAGACAAATCAGACAGACAGAATCAGAGGACCGTCCCAGCAAACTGAGATACTCTGAAGTCATTCTCTGAGTGAGTAAGTGACCATTTCTTCAATGGGAAACAACTAAACTTTATTAAAATTGATGTGCTTTGTCTCACAGGACAAAAGGCATACAAAGGAAGGCCTCAACACAGTAGCAACATTTACCACAAATGGTAAAAAAAAAAAAAAAAAAAAAGACAGGCTGCTAACTTATGTTTTTAAGTCTGATCATATGAGCCATTCCTTACCATACTTCTGTGATCCAGCAAAGAAAGAACGTGTAAGAACAAAGGGCCTCTCCTTCCCCTTAGATCGTTGTATTAGTCCTTCTGCAGTAGCCATTTGCTACAAAGGCAAAGGAGAAAAATTTCAAAGGGATGATTAGATTAGGGCATTGTGCAGCCACCCCTAATAAGCTACTGGACATGCAAAAAGTAAAGAGTAGGTGGGAATGTAAAATGGAAAATATGAAAATAAATCCACCAAATAATTTTCATGATGTAATGAAACTACTCTAAATTCTCCTATTAAGAGTGGAAACTTATCTTTGATCATAATAGAAATAAAAATAGTAAATAATAAGCTAACATATTCAATGCACACTATTACTAGGCATTTTATAAAATTTTCTCATATAATCTGTAGAACATCTGAGGTCAGTCGTTTTCATTGATTAAAAAAACCCTGAGATTCAGAGCAGTTAAATGACTGGCCCTCGCCTACATAAGAAAATACTCTAAAGTAGTCTGCAGTTATAGCAAGAGGCTTTTAAAGAAGTAAACACATACTATATGAATTGTGCTATATGTAGTCAGCAACTTGCACTGGAAAATAGACCAGTTGGGGGAGAGCCACAAGGACATAGTTAGTTACAGGATGAAAATAAGGAAGATGCAGGGATATCAATTAGGGCAAATACCTGACAAATGTTTTGGATGTGACTGGCAAATGGAAGACAGTTCTACCACCTTCTAATGGGAAGGCTAAGTCGTTAATGAAGGCTTTCTACATTTAAAAACTTATTGAAATTCTATATCTATGTTCTAAATCTCTCTTTTTAAAAAAAAAAAACAAAAAACGATTTTATTTATTTTACAGAGAGAATGGGAACACAAGCAGGGGGAGTAGGAGAGGGAGAAGCAGGCTTCCCGCTGAGCAGGGAGCCTGATGTGGGGCTCAATCCCAGGATCTTGGGATCATGACCTGAGCCAAAGGCAGAGCTACCCAGGCGCCCCTCTATGTTCTAAATCTTACTCCCCTATATGAGTATGAGACTTGCTGTATTTATACACTTGTGAAATTTCATTTTTTAAAAAAAAGACTACTTATTTGAGACACAGAGAGCAAGTGAGAGAGTGTGAGTGGGGGTGGAACAGCAGAGAGAGAGAGAAGCAGACTTCCTGCTGAGCTGGGAGTTTGACTTGGGGTTTAATCCAAGGACCCTGGGATCATGACCTGAGCCAAAGGCAAATGATTAACTTACTGAGCCACCCAGGAACCCCCCCATTCGTGAAATTTCAAAACATTTGTTTTAATTGTCTTTATGTATTTATACATTGTCTACTCTACTTTAAAAAAAGTTTTGAGGTATCCAATGCCATTTATTAATGACTCCTGTCAAGGAAGATGTTTCTGTGTTACCATTAATCTCATAATATCTGTAATTCACCTAGTTCATTAGAGAAAGAAAAGGTGCAAAGAAAGAAATAAGTCCTACCTGATAAAGGTCACTGCAGTCGTCAGGAAAGTCACACAAAGAGAACAACATAGTATGGCGATTACAAATGACTTTCAGCCCAAAAGGCAGGGCACAGGGGTCCAAATGGCTTTTTTATGTATGTCTTACCTGATAAAAACCATAGATGTTGTGAAGTTCCCTGTGCTCCCAATTGCCATGATGAATGGCATTCTTCTGCATGGTTAGCTCTGGCCCTCTAAAGACGGAGGGCTCATTCATGTCATTCCATACGTAGAGGATGTCGGTAGATCCCTAGGAAATAACTTTCTTAGTCGGTCATGATAATATTCCTATAGTGATGCTGTTAATATGATAGCCACCCTATTCCTCTTTCATACTCCTCATACTCCTCTATAATTTATTATTACTATATTATCTATGCTCTGTCTTCTGTTCCACGGCTATAATAAAAGATCCACAGGGCAGGGAATTTTGTTCATTTTCTTCACTGATAAATTCCAAACACCTAGAGCAGTAGCTGACCCACAGAAGGTTCCCAGTAAGGATTTGTTGATGAATGAAAGAATGCTGTGTGGTACTGTCTGTGAAATACAGCTTCCCAGCAAGTCCACTCCAAGGCTTACTGTGGAGAACCCCACACGGGAAAGGTTGTGAATGTTCACATTTAGATTCTTTAACATCCATCATCTGCTACGACACTTAACTAAGGGCAATTCAAGCTTTGCATGATAAGATTCTGCCTTCCCTCTAATACTTTGAAAGACCTTTTTAGTTAAAGATTTTTATTTTTATTTGTCACAGAGAGAGCGCGAGCGAGCACACAAGCAGGGGGAGCAGCAGGCAGAGGGAAAGGAGCCTGATGCAAGACTTGATCCCAGGACTCTGGGACCATGACCTGAGCCGAAGGCAGACACTTAACTGACTGAGCCACCCAAGCATCCCTACTTTGAAAGACTTGGCAGCTGATATATCTGTTTGTTACCATGGTCTAGAGTGTGTGTTCTATACAGAATTGTTCAGTTTAGAGTGGTAAGGGGCTGCTGAGTCACCTAGTTAACATGGTGTTGAAATCCCTTTTATAGACTCCCCAGTCTCTCAGCATGTGACTCAGTAGCTGCAATGACAGGGAGTCCCCTTGTAACATCCTCTCAGTGGGCCTGGCTTGCCTTCTGGATGCCACAGAACACATGTGCTGTCTCACCCACACGCCAGTTGTTCAGATGCCCAGGGAAGACTTACATGTATTCTTTTGACTCTTTACCTTCAACTATTGCTAAACATGTATACTTTTATGAACAAGGCAATATGGTTTCCAAATATTTAACTACCTTAACTGTCCTTCTGAAGCACTCTCCAAGTCAGGGGTTGGCAAATGTTTTCTGGAAAGAGCCAGATATATTCAACTCTGCCAACCACAGGCCTCTTTTTTAAATAACTCAACTCTGATATAGTGTGAAAACAGCCATAGACAGTAAGGAAATGAATGAACATGGCCAGATTTCGCCCGAGTGTTATTTACACCTGCTCTAAGTTATTTTCTATGTCCGGATACATGATACTCAGAACTAGAGTTTAGTGGTTAAGACTTGGGTGTGAGAGACAAACAGACTGAATTCAAATCTTAGGTCCATCACTTACTAACATGTGTGAACTGAGCAGGGTTTTAAACTTGTCCATACCTCAATTTCCTCATCTGTGGGATAAGAATTATAGTTCCAACTTCAGAGGTTTTTGTGAAGATGAAATGGTAATGCACAGAAAGTGCTTAGCACACCTGGCCCACAGCAAATAACTCAATTTCTATGAGGCATCACTATACTCCTCATAACTGGTTGAAAACCGTTCTCTACAAGTGGCCTCTCTGGTTCTCTCTGGTGTTCTTAAAATATTTTAAGGATTAATTAATTATTACACCTTCTTAATTTCAAGTTTTATTACACCTTTTATTTTTTTTTAAGATTTTATTTTTTATTTGAGAGCAAAAGCAGGTGGAGGAGCAGAAGCAGAGGGAAAGGGAGAAGCAGGCTCTCCACTGATCAGGAAGCCCGACGTGGGGCTCCATCCCAGGACTCTGAGAATATGACTCGAGACAGAGGCAGATGTTTAACTGACTGAGACACGCAGGTACCCCTACACCTTACTTTTAATGTCACATTATACTTTGCAAGATATTCTCATATATATCCCTATCATCTTTAAATAAGCTATAGAATATTATTTTATGTAGTTTACGTAGTAATTTGAAAATACGAATATCAATTATCAAGTACTTTGATGTGTCACAGAGTCTCTTATAATGGAGATAGAAATCACAGCTTTTGTGCATTTGGTAATACATATGGCACCTCTCCTGGCACTTTAAAGCCTGTAATGTGACTGCCATCCTTGTGTTTTCATCCAAGTATTATTTATCAAGAGCTACTCAATGAAGTAGAGTAGTTGTATTCAATCTTGTTTTTCCTTCTTTCATCCTTCCAAGTAACTATGAAAAAGCAAAAGAATAAAAACAAACCTGATAAGCAGAGAAAGTAAAAAGACCTGAATACCACTCTCTGACCTTGGGATTGGTGAAATCCAGGTAAGAGGAGAGACCTGTAGAGGTAGAAGAGTACACTGTGAGAAACAGTGGCGGTCATCGTCATCGTAACATGTGTGGTAAAGATGTGAAAGCTGGTTGATCACGGGTCATCTCATACATAAGACAGCAGATGCAGAGGCACGGTCTGGAAGAAGTCAAGGAAGGTCATACTGGACTCCAGTGATAGTCACTAGACCTCCTAACCCAAGAGGCCCAGGGGTAGGCCAATGAACGAGCATCCAGGTGGAGCGTGTCCCTCATTGATGGCCGAAGATAGCCCAAGTAAGTATGGCAAATACCTGGAGTGACCCTTCTGTCCTTAAGAGAAGTTTTCATGAGTGGTGTAAGGGGATAAGGAATGCATGGGGTTATCTCTGCAGCACATGGATTTGTGACAGTGCCAGGATCTGACAGAATGGGGATTCCCTTTTGTCCTCAGGTTGCTACCAAGGCTTGAAACTAATAATTTCTGAAATGAAGAATCCAGAGTTGCTGGATGCAGCTGAGGCCCCTTATGAAAGTCTGGGAAGTCAAAACTACAGGCTCACAAGGGATAGAAGAGTCACAGGGAGAGACTATGGGAAAGCTTTTTCTTTTTTTCTCCTCTCCTTTTCTTGCTCCTTGGTTTTTTATTTTTATTTGCTTAGAGAAATAGAGGGCTTGCTTATTATTCAGTCATTGACTGATAAATGTACACAAAGCACATGGTACCAGATGTTAAATAAGGCCGATGCAGAGGGAGGTAATACCCTCTCTTTCGTAAGGGTGCTTACACTTAACAAGGGACATCTACAAGAAATGAGGGTGGTGGCCATGCAACCTTCGTTAATTGAGACTAAACAGGTAGAATTAAAAAGTGTATAAAGTGCTCTCTTACCAGGCCAGCAAACCCCTTCAAAGTCTCCTCCTTCATGATTCCTCACAAAGAAGCCCTGTTCTTTGGCCTTAACATACACTGAGTAGTCAGGATCAATCTTGATGTGGGGGTCACTGATGACTACAAGCTGTCCAGACACAGAGGTTTGAAGAGTGCATCAGTTTCATAGAAATTATACATTGATTTCTATGCTTTCATCATAGTTTTGGGGTTCAATTTTTACTCTAAAATAACTCCTAGGATTAAAAAATTTAAGACATCAGGAAAACCCTATCACTTTTCATGCTTATGGAAACTGAACTGGTATCAAAACCAGGCCAGTGCTTTTATAATTATTGCTGCCCAACCAGTACATGTTCTCAACATAGCAGTTATTAAGCTTCTGTCTGAGGTACTAGGTACTACACATAAAGGATTAAGTCATCCCTGCTCCCTAGACATCTAGAGGCTAACACTGACAAAAGCAAACATTTAAAAAAGCAAAGCCCCCCAAATCCAATGGTACAGGCATATTTAGGGAGGAGGTTTGAGAAGAGCTGTGATCACAGCTCTGTGTCTCTAGGATCGGGCCTCAAAACCCTTTATTTGGTTAAAACAACCTTCTCATCTTTCCTCAGGTCTATTTAAATTTATTCTACATACTAAAGTTTAATTCTCCATTGCTCAAAAACTTCAAAAAACTTTTACTAGTGGTAAAATATATAACATAAATTTGCCATCTGAACCAATTTTAACAGCTTAGTACAGTTTAGTAGTGTTAAGTACATTCATGGTGTTGTACGACGTCCAGCAGTAATTATAAAAGAACTCTTTCCATCTTGTAAAACTGAAACTCTATACCCACTATAAATAACTCCTCATTCCCTCCTCTGCCCAGCCCTCGGCAATTACCATTGTTCTTTCTGTCCTCATGATTTTGACTACTCTAGGTATTACAGATTAGGGAAATCACATAGTATTCATCTTTTGTGACTTTATTTCACTCAGCATAATATCCTCAAGGTTCATCCATGTTGTAGCATGTATCAGAATTCCCTTCCTTTTTAAGGCTGAAGAATACTCCATTGTATATACATATGTACCACATTTGTTTACCCAGTCATCTAACGGACACTTGGACTGATTCTACCTTTCAGTTATTGTGAATAGCATGGATATGAACGTGGGCTTATCTGCACGAGCGTATCTGCTTATGTACCTGCTTTCAATGTCTTTGAGTATGTTTCCATAAGTGGGATTCCTGGATCATATAGTAATTTTATATTTAATTTTTTAAGGAACTGTGATACTGTTTTCTGTAGTGGCTGCACCATTTTACATTCCCACAGTTAGTGTTCCAATTTCTCTATTGCCTCACTTGGTATTTTTTGGTTCTTCATAGTAGCCATCCTAATGGTATGAAATGGTATCTCACTGTGGTTTTGATTTGCATTTCTCTAAATATTAGTGATGTTGAGCATCTTCTCACGTGTTTGTTGACTACTTGTATACTTCTTTGAAGAAATGTCTATCAGGTCCTTTTCCCAATTGTTAATGGGGTTGTTGGCTTTTGGTTGTTGAGTTGTAGGTGTTCTTCATATAGTCTGCATACTAATCCCTTATTCAAAAACTTCTAATGTCTCCCAAATGTACACAAAGCAGCCTACAGTAAGGTCAGATCCCTACTACTCAAACCTTGCAAATGCCATGTTTTCTTGCCAAACCAACCTGTGCACTGTCTTCCAAACACCACTGGCTGCTTCAGCCTCTAGCAGCACTGTCTCCTTCCCCTCCTCCCTTCTCAGCTAGTTAGAGACTCATCCTTCAGGGCTCATCCAAAATGCACAAATCCAAGCATTGAGTCCAGCTGGATGCAATCTTCTTTCTCCTAGTTCATTCCCGACCCTGACCTTTTTTTGGCTGTTACATTTTTGCCCAACATTGTGGTTGTTGTGTACCTGCCTCTCCCCCACTCACTGTAAGACCCCAAGGAGCTCACCTTCAGATTCCCTTCATCTTAGAAAAGCATTTTGAACATGTCACGGCTTCAATAAGTACTTGCTTAAAAGAAGACGGGTTCTGGAGTCAGGCAGATCAGAGTGCAGATTCTCGCTCTACTACCTATATGTCTTTGTGCAGAATACAAAACTATTCTCAGTTTCTTCATCTGAAAAATGAGCTAACAAGATCTACCTTCTAATTTTGTGATGATTGGATAGAAGAATGTGTTCTCTCCAACTCTCTGGCCCATAGTGAATAGCTGCAAGATGGTAGCTATTAATTGGGAAATTAGGAGAATGGAAAATGAAGAATCTGGCTCCATTTCTGATTGACGGTTAAAAGTTTTCAAGCCCTTCCCCCCCTTCCCCCCCGCCCACATGGGGAAAAGAAAGCCCTAATGCTTCCTCCTTGGGTGCCAGTGGGAATTTCAAACCACACAAGCCCAGGCACACACATAAATCCTAACCCCAGTTCAACCCTCTAATCACCATAAAAGCTGACCTGTCTCCATTCCCAGATTTCTCAAGCCATCTTCAGACCAGCCTGGGAGCCAGCCCTGCTCCCCCCAGAATGCTTCACTATGTGCCTACTTAACTTTTCCAGACCTGTGGTGTTGATGTGATGTCTTCAGTCTCAAGATTGATGTTGACATCAGAAGCACATTGTTTTTGGAGTATCGATCATATCCCTACATGGTGGCCACAATAAATGGGACTGAAGGCTAGGCCCCATTCTCCTGTGGGTACCTAGACAGCTAAGGCAGGGACAGGTGGTGGGGCCATCTTTCCACCACTGCTTTCCCGCTATCACAGTTACAATGATATGTGAAGGTACTATTTTCATGGCCATTTTTTATCTGATGGCTCTCCTCCACCAACGTGCCAAGGCAAGCTTTAAAAATTAAACAAGTGTTTTGTAATTAAGAGGTTTCCAAGGGTTGGCTTATTTTACCTTACGGTTTTTGCTTCTAAGCAGCTCTTGCATCCTTTTGGGGTTTGGGAATCTTTTCTTGTCCCAAGTGAAGTACCGTTTGCCCTCAGTGTGCTCTATGTCCAGCCACATGACATCATAAGGTATGTCATGTGCATCAAATCCTGCATCCACCGCCTTTACGTCCTGCTCGTCCTCATAGTTCCAGCGGCACTGATGATACCCCAGGGAGAAGAGAGGGGGCATGGCTTGTGTGCCTGAAAGGGGAAGATGACAACAGAGCTGGCTACCATCACTGTGGTTGCTACATATTTTATAAACATTTCCTGAATGTCTACAGAGTCTAAGCACTGAGCTTGGTACCTAGCGTATCAAGGAGAAGAAAACCTAGTCCTTCCCCTCAAGAACGGGACAATTTGGCTGGTGAGGCAGACATGTAAGTTAACTGCTCCACTCTGAGGTATAACTGCTAGGTTAAAGGTAGCAGCCTAGTGTTATGGGAATACAGAGAGGTTAAATTCTGCCTGCAGTAAAGTGTGAAGTCTTGAAATGCTTCATAGAGGTAGTAACATTTTGTTTGGACCTTGAAGAATAGAAGGAATCTACCAGAGAGAATGGATAGAACACTTAGGCACAGGGAACAGAAAAGACACAAGAGGCAGAGAAGTACACCACAAGCTTCTAGGGTGGTTACACTATGAGAGAGACCATTAGAAGATGAATCTGGAGAAGGTCAGTTTATAAGGGGCCCTGTAGGTCAGGCTAAGAAGTCTAAGTTTCTTATGGGAAGTCATCAAAAATTCGGCAAGATGTTACCTTAACAGACCTGTGCTTTAGAAAAATTAGAGCACCGTTGAGACTGACTTAAAGGGAAAAAGACTAAAGGCAAGAAAAGCTCAAGTTATTAAAACATTTACTGAATATGGAGGACTTCGGTCAACCACTTGCATTTATCTCCTTTCCCTCCTAAATTCCCTTTAAAGGAAAGAAAAAAGGAATAAAGCCACAAGAACAAAGAGAATGGGAGAGGACTAATTTCAGCAAAATCTTGGGAGGTGGCAGGCGGGGCGGGAAAGGCAAGTGTTGGGCAAGTGAGCTCTCACCAGCGCGCTTGTGAGGCAAATACTGATGAGAAGAGCTCACCCTGCTCCCAGCACACTGCAGATGGGAGACCACCCCTGCCCTGCCACCCCAATTTCCAACCCCAGTGCTAGAATACTTCCAGGCAGAACCTTATTCAAATCCTCAAAAATTAGAAGGACCCACATATAGAAATATGATAAAAGGATCTCTGAGAGGGGCCCCTGGATGACTCAGTTGGTTAAGCAACTGCCTTCGGCTCAGGCCACGATCCTGGAGTCCTGAGGTGAGTCCCACATAGGGCTCCCTGCTTCACAAGGGGTCTGCTTATCCCTCTGATCTTTCCACTCTCATTCTCTCTCTCTTTCTCTCTCTCTCGTATTCCCTCTCTCTCAAATAAAATCTTAAAAAAAAAAGACCTCAGAAAACAGGGACAGTACAAGAAAACAAAGTAAACATCAAAACATTATCATCAGTATCTTCGGGGAGAAGAAAAAGATCTTGCACCCATGAAATAAGACTAGTATAAGATATTGGGAACATAGGGGCGCCTGAGTGGCTCAGTTGGTTAAGCAACTGCCTTCGGCTCAGGTCATGATCCTGGAGACCTGGGATCGAGTCTCACATCGGGCTCCCTGCTCAGCAGGAAGCCTGCTTCTCCCTCTCTCACTCCCCCTGCTTGTGTTCCCTCTCTGGCTGTGGTGTTCTCTGTCAAAAAAAAAAAAAAAAAAAAAAGATATTGGGAACATGGAATAATCAGAGGATAAGAAGAAGTATGAAAAAATTATAGACATATAGCATAAATGGAAGGTCTAGAAGATAAAATTGAGAAAATTGCTCAGAAAAAGAGAAGGGAGATTATAAAATCTGTATAGTAGAAAGAAAAAAGAGAAGGGAAGAAATTTTCAAAAGAATAATGAAGAAAGATTGCTAAAACAGAGGGACACATTTCTTAAGACTGACAGAATCCACATCTAATACCTAACACGATAATTATTAAAAAGATCCATATTGGGGCGCCTGGGTGGCTCAGTTGGTTGGGCGACTGCCTTCGGCTCAGGTCATGATCCCAGAGACCCTGGATCGAGCCCCATATCGGGCTCCCTGCTTGGCGGGAAGCCTGCTTCTCCCTCTCTCACTCCCCCTGCTTGTGTTCCCTCTCAAGTTGTGTTTCTCTCTGTCAAATAAATAAAATCTTAAAAAAAAAAGATCCATATCAAGCCATTTTATTGTCAAGTTTCAGAATTTCAGAATATTAGAAATTTCAGAACATATTTCAGAGAGAAAAGCAGATCATATACAAAGAAACAGAATTCAGAGTGATTTTGAAGCAAGAAGATAGAAGGTATTAAATGCCTTCAAATTCTAAGACAAATAATTTTCAGTCTAGTTAGCCAAATAATCAAGGTGGAGGTAGAAAAAGAGATGTTTCTGTACCTGCAAAAACGCAAAAAGCATTCCTCTAACGCACACTTTCTTAGGAAATGTCCAGAATAACATCTGTGCAGGGAGCCCAGAAAGAACCCCAATGGGGGCAGGACAGAAAGATCTGGGAAGGAAGTCTCTGGGGAGAAAAGTGGAAAGAATAAAGTATCTGACACTCTTGAGCAAGAGGATAAACACTAAATATTGACTTAAGCAAAAATGATGATGTAACAATATTGGGAGAGAAGAAGGTGGGATGTGGTCGAGTTAAGCCTCAGCAACAGATAATCTATAAACTTAAGACATGGATTTCTTTGGACATGATGGCAGATCCATTGTTTCTGAAGCATTTTCCTGTTAACTGTGCTTATGCTCCGTAACAACAATGTTGAAAGGGCCTGTAGGTGGGACTTTACACTACTTTTTCCTATATGAGTGTCTTCCCATATCCATAAATTTTTGGCTGTTTCTCCCATCAAGGTTGGTATTAAATTCCTCTTCCTCCTGAACATGGGCTGGATTCAGGGACTTTTAAAGATTTTATTTATTTATTTGACAGAGAGAAACACAGCCAGAGAGGGAACACAAGCAGGGGGAGTGAGAGAGGGAGAAGCAGGCTTCCCGACGAGCAGGGAGCCCAACGTGGGGCTCGATCCTGGATCTCCAGGATCATGACCTGAGCCGAAGGCAGTCGTGTAACCAACCACCCAGGCGCCGCCGGATTCAGGGACTTTTAACAGAACACAGCAGAAGCGATGCTGCATTACTTTTATTTCTAACAGCTTTATTGAGATGTAATGCACATGTCATATAATTCTTAAAGCATAGGACTCAATTTTGGAGGATATATTACATTACCATTTTTTAAAATTGTGGCAAAAATATCTAACATATAAAATCTGCCATTTTAATAGTTTATTTAGGCATTTTAAATTTCTTTCAGCAATGTTTTGTAGTTTTTAGTAAATATTTAGTATATAAGTCTTTCACCTCCTTGGTTAAATATAGCCTTAGGTAGTTTATTCTTTTGGATGTTGTTATAAATGGAACTGTATTCTCAATTTCTTTTTTAGATTGTTCATTGCTGGTATACAGAAACAAAACTGATTTTTGTGTGTTGATTATAGACCCTGCAACTTTGGTGAATTTCTTTATTAGTTCCGGTAGTTTTTTGTGGATTCTTTGGGATTCTTCCAAAATGTTGGATCCCATCATCTGTGAATAGAAATAATTTTACTTCTTCCTTTCCAATTTTATTTCTTCTTCTTGCCTAACTTCTCTGGCTGGAACTTGCAGTACAGTGTTGAGTAGGAGTGGTCAAAGTGGGCAGTCTTGGGGCGCCTGGGTGGCTCAGTTGGTTAAGCGACTGCCTTCAACTCAGGTCATGATCCCGGAGACCCGGGATCGAGTCCCACATCGTGCTCCCTGCTCGGCGGGAAGCCTGCTTCTCCCTCTCTCACTCCCCCTGCTTGTGTTCCCTCTCTGGCTGTGTTTCTCTCTGTCAAATAAATAAAATCTTAAAAAAAAAAAAAAAAAAAACAAAGTGGGCAGTCTTGTCTTGTTTCTGATCTCAGGGGAAAGTTTGCAGTCCTTCACCCCTGGATAGGGTATTAACTGGATTTTATCATACTGAGGAAGCTTCCTTCTATTCCTAGCCTTCTGAGAGTTCTTATCATGAAACAGTGTTGGATTCTGTCAAATGCTTTTTTTCTACATCAACAGAGATGATCTTTACATCTTTTAAAGATGAAATGCTTTCGTGCTAAAGCCAGTGGTATATATTTTTTTCAATATTTTTATTTATTTATTTGACAAATAGATCACAGGTAGGCAGAGAGGCAGGCAGAGAGAGAGGGGGAAGCAGGCTCCCCACCGGGCAGAGAGCCCAATGTAGGTCTCGATCCCAGGACCCTGAGATCATGACCTGAGCCGAAGGCAGAGGTTTTAATCCACTGAGCCACCCAGGTGCCCGCCGTGGTATATTTTAATGGAGAAGAGAACATAGAGAAGTTCAGGTTGGGACACTGATGGTCTGAGATATGAAGGCAGAGAAAGCCCAGGGTTTAAAGGCTCTGAGGAAAGCAAATGGAGAGTATTAGGAATTCGAGAGTAGAGAGTTCTAGCCCCAGTACAGCATTATACCAAGCTGAATGGGATGAAGGTGGGATGAGAAATGCTTGCTTCTTGAAAAGCCTGGGTAAATTGTTTATACATTTTATATAGTATGCAAAATATATTAACTTACAGTGATGACACATACAACAGAGGAAATATAACGGAACAAGAGGCTGGCGCTTCCACGTGCAAGTACCTGTAAGGTATGAGTACTGCTTGAAGACGTCAGAAGGCGTAGGTCCTGTCAGCAGAAAAACATCAATGATTCCACTTTCTGACATCCAGTGCACATCAGTTCGACATCTGACCTTTTGTTTAGCTGCGACAGGGCCCATCTGGCTTAGCATGTACTAGAAAAAGAATGGAATGAAGTTCTGAAAAATTTCCCTCTAACCTCTAATATGTAAGTATCATCCATTGGTAAGTAACAGGTACATATTATTAACTTTTTTTTTTTAAGATTTTATTTATTTGACAGAGAGGGAACACAAGCAGGGGGAGTGAGAGAGGGAGAAGCTGGCTTCCTGCCGAGCAGGCCGCCCGATGTGGGGCTTGATCCTGGATCTCCGGGATCGTGACCTGAGCCGAAGCCAACTGAGCCACCCAGGCGCCCCATTATTAACTTTTCATTGATTGTACTGCAAAGACTTTGGTGGCAAAAAAATTGTCACTACAAAGCCCAGAGTTTTAACTACACTGGTTTTGTTTCTTATGTAAGTATGACATGCAGCCACGATCCATAACCTCACCTTTACTGCAGGCTCTCTATTGATCTCCACTAGAGTTTCAGAGGCATTGAGCCAAAAAATGCCTAGAGTCCTGCCTAGTTTGTGGGCCAGGAGATAAGGCACTGAACCATAAATGCCCATTTTGTCATGTATTTTATATCCATAGACATCCAGGTTATAAAGACGGTAAGCATCGCCATCACTGAAACACACAAAGATAGACTCTCAGCAGTTATAATCGCAAATATGTTATTATTAATGAATAGCATAGCTCCATTCTCCCCTGCAAACACTTGAATCCTATGCATCTTTCAAAGCTCAACTCTTAATACTTCCCTAACTCAACCAGAGTCAATATGATTCTCCTCCTCTGACTCCTTTGGCCTCCCCTCCTGCGACAATTGGCATGCATGGTCTCTGTCTTAGACATCTTTTCTGAATATCTCTTGTGAGGTGAGGACTCTTTCTTGTGAATTCTCCACAATAGCAAATACACAGTAGATATAACTGGCATATTTTGTTATTTCTCTGCTGCTAAAACAAAACGAGTGTCCTAACACGCTTCCACAGTGCTGAGTAGGGAAAGATGAGGGAACTGACTTGGGGTGGGGAGGCCAAAGCTTGGTTTGGTGTGTAAGCAGCACAGTTTCTGATTGGCTTGTTACGATGCCCACCTGTTAATCTGTTGTGCAAACAGCACCTGAACCCAGCAACCTTGATCAGACCCGTTTCTTTTTGGTTTTGCCTCCTCTTAGTCTGATAGCTCCGGCACATACTTGTTGATAAGTGTTAGTTTGAAATGATCTCCCTGAAGGAACTGAAGTGACATGAGATGCCACACTTTTCCATTCTCTGGCTCACTGTCCTTTCTTGGTAGAAGACTTTTTCTAGGTCAGTGGTTTTCACAGTATATTCTCCCAGGTTCCACAGAGAGGCCTTGAGGGATGAAAGCAAAACCCAGGGAGGTGGTGTGATGAAGCTATCTCCCCTACTTCAACCACAATAGTTCCATATTTTTACTTCCTCTGTATGTCTTAGGTTCAGTACTACAGTTTTTAAATTTTTAAATTTTTTCCCCAAAAATAAGATAAATGGAAAACCACTATTCTTAAAGATCTATAAGCAATCTCAAGGAGGAAAAGCCTAGGCACATATTGTCTCAGGCTCAGACAGCTTACATGTTTTCCCCTCCAAAGTTTTCTAGTCCGGAAACCAGAGCATCCTATAAAAATTTTTGTTTTCACTTTACCTAGTATTTTTAAGTTGGTGTGATTCTGCATGTTGCGGGATCCCGTAGAGATGCTCAAATCCATGCAAGGAGAAATCCAAACCAATGGAGGCAGGACCTAGAGGGACCAGAATACTGAGTTTTGCTTCTCTGTGGGACAATCAATTAAGGAGACTCATTTACCTGTGAGTGTAGCAAGATGACTATACTAGGGATTGAGAGACTTGACCTTGGCCTGACCAGTCAGTAAATCACATATGCACCCTTTCTGTAAGATGTTACATTCAAGTACTGTGGGGATACAAATATGCACAAGGCAAAGTTCTGGTCACTTAGTGTTTCCTTAGGTATGTGCTGAAGCTCTCTGTGTCCTAATTTATAGTAAATCTCCTTTCTATCTGTAAAATATGGCTATGAAGTTTTAGATTTTTTTTCTAATCTAAATTTTCTTAAAATGTATTGCATGCTTCTTTACATTAGGAAACAAACGATATTGAGTAATTTTAATCTTCACTAGATAAAAGACTGGGTGTCTTATGAAGATTTATTCTTTTTTATTTTTTTATTTTTTATTTTTAAAGATTTTATTTATTTGACAGAGAGAAACACAGCCAGAGAGGGAACACAAGCAGGGGAAGTGAGAGAGGGAGAAGCAGGCTTCCCGCCAAGCAGGGAGCCCCATGTGGGACTCGATCCCGGGTCTCCGGGATCATGACCTGAGCTGAAGGCAGTCACTTAACCAACTGAGCCACCCAGGCGCCCCATGTTCACTTATTCTTATCGCATACAGGGACTATAATGTCAAGGGCATCAGAAAGATCTTTCCTGGCTCCTCAAAATACCCCTTCCCTGTGATTGTAGATACGTAAGTTTTTTTAAGCCAGAGACAAAGTCCTTTATTTAACAGTTATTTTAGAGATATGGGGAAAAATGCAAGTAACTAGGAGAAATAAGAGACTTAAATTCACTTTTAGGGAAATTGTTTGACATGAAATGGTCCTTATTTAAAGGAATTTATGGAAAAGGAGTGCTATAGAGAAGGTAAAACAGATTATGATGTTACAGAAAGGAAAGCCCCTACTTTTAGACATGTTGTCAGTCCTAATCATTATCCTAGGCTATAAATACAGATGCTGGAACAGAAATTCTCAAGGTGTTAGGGAGGAGGAAAGTATTTTCTCCAACTCTATCAGCCCCAAGTATCTGAACTGTATTTCCTAAAGAGACAAACTCCACCCCCCACCCCTACTATCACTGAATCTCATGAGAAATGTCACAGATGGGCATGTGATAAATATGTGAAAGACAGGAAGGCCTGGAGAAGGTTGAGAACCAATGATTTGCAGTATTGGAGAGAAGGAGCTCTAGAACTTCATTTCTCATCACTTAACTCTCATAAAACTAGAACGTGGAATTTACGGCTGTCTCATATACTGAGTAGTACCAGTAGTGTGCTGACTTAGGCCCCCTGACATGAGATCATCAACTCCATGAGGCCTATACTTCTCTTACGTTCCCCACAAAAGGTACACATTCATTCTTTCCCTGTTGCAGTGCATCACTGAAGAATACAGGACCCCAAATCTGAGATTTCTGTTCCCTCTTACAGAAATCACTTGTTTGGGCCAAGTTCAGGGACTTTAGGTAGTGATATTTAGCCATCTTGACAAGATCTGCTTTAATACTACAATTTTAATTTTACCATTAACTTTGATATCCACAAATTTTCCGAATTTCTCCTCCCACAGGCCCAGCTCCTCCTGGTCCTCCTGATGGCACACACAAAAAAGGAGCAAATTGAGTTTATACACTGCAACAAATGTGGTTACCACAATAGCACATTTTATTTGGATTGTTAAAAAATTAGACTGAGAAAATGAGTCTATCTTTTAAAAGACCCGTCTGTGATGTCAGTATATTTAACAAATTTATCTGTGGTCTCTATAAATACCAGTAATCATCCTCCTTATGAACTGTTGCTGACATGAATGTAATTTTTATTGTGCTAGAAAAGACATAACATAAAATTTACAATTTTAACTTTCTATTTTCCACTTTAACCAGTTTCTGTGTTTGTTTGTTTATTCTAAGTAATCTCTACACCCAACGTGGAGCTCGAACTTATGGCCCTGAGATGAGGAGTCACATGCTTTACTAACTGAGCCAGCCAGGGCCCCCCCACCACTTTTTTTTTTCATTTTTACCATGTTAAAGTGACATTAAGTACATTCCCATCGTCGTGCAACTATCATCACCATCCATCTCCAGAACTTTTATATCCCAAACTGAATCTCCATACCCATTAATCAGTAACTCCCCATACCTTCCACCCCCAGCTGGTGACAACCACCATTCTACTTCCTGTCTGTACAAATCTGACTAATGCAAATATTGCATATACTAGAATCATGTAGTACTAATCCTTTTGTAACTGGCTTATTTTACCAAGTATAATGTCTTCAAGATTGATCCATTTTGCAGCATGTGTCAGAATTTCCTTTTTTTTTTTTTTTTTTTAAGGATTTTATTTATTTGACAGAGAGAAACATAGCCAGAGAGGGAACACAAGCAGGGGGAGTGAGAGAGGGAGAAGCAGGCTTCCCACCGAGCAGGGAGCCCAATGTAGGACTCGATCCTGGGTCTCCGGGTTCATGACCTGAGCCGAAGGCAGTGGCTTAACCAACTGAGCCACCCAGGCGCCCCTGAATTTCCTTCCTTTTTAAGGTCGAATAATAGTCCACTGTGTGTATGTGGTGTATATATATATATATATATATATACACCACATTTTGTGTGTGTATTCATCTATCAGTGACTCCTGGGTTGCTGGACTACCTTTACCTTTTGGCTACTGTGAATGACACTACTAAGAACACAAGCATACAAATATTTGTTTGAGTCCCTGCTTTCCCTTTTAGATATATATTCATAAGTGAAATGGCTAGATCATACTGTAATTTTATGTTGCATTTTCTGAGGAACTGCCTCACCGTTTGACATGAATATGTTTAGACAGTCCGAAATGATGTGAAAACACTTTGAAAAATACAGTGTTTACAGAACTCAGATTTTTAAAATTCTTTTTTTTTCCTTCTTGTAAATGTGTGAGGCAAAAAATTAGAATCAAATAACTTGGGTCAAAAAGCAAACCTTTTGGATGAGATGAGTACTTCCTCACCCTGCTTCAATCATCCAAACTACATGGGAAGTGAAGACTGCTCAGGTTCACAGTCTTTTGATGTAGAGGTAATGAATTTTCTCGGCTTTACAAGTTTCCTTTCTCAATTTTAGAAGTTTCATTCTTCCTCTCTGGTAGAATGAAAAAGTTTTCTAGAAATTGTTTGTGTGTGAAATGCATATTTCTTATTTAAAAATGAGTCCCTTGCCCATTTAGAGGTGGTTTCTTCATAATTATAAGCTTCTATAAAGTGAGCCTCTGTGTGCATGTGGGTTTAAATCACAAATGAATTCTTTTAAAAAAAAAAAGATTTTATTTATTTATTTGACAGAGAGAGAGATCACAAGTAGGCAGAGAGGTAGGCACAGAGAGAGGAGGAAGCAGGCTCCCTGCTGAGCAGAGAGCCGGACCAGGGCCTCGATCCCAGAACCCTGAGATCATGACGTGAGCCGAAGGCATAGGCTTTAACCCACTGAGCCACCCAGGCACCCACACATCTGAATTCTTAATGTAATGACTATTATCCTTGGGTCTGTGGATGGGCTTTAGAGTTTAGGAACTCCCTCAAACAGTATGCAAATTTTGTTCTACAGAGATGGTTCATAGCTTTCATCAGAGTACTGCAAGGACATCTATGACACAAAATCACTATCAAAGCTTTCTAATTAGAGGTCTCCCCAAAGCTGGACACGTTGTCACAAAACTGTGTAAGGCTATGTCTTAGGTGTCCTTCTCTGTTTCAAAATGGGAAAAATATTGTCATACTCATCAGCATGGGTCAGTTTTCAAGAGGAAAAGCATGCATGTCCTTACTGCATTGGAAATATTTCTCACTGTTCCTGGTGGCCATACCTACTGTCAGGGATCCTTCAAAGATGCATGTGGCTTTGGATGAAAAGATTTCTGGAATGCTCATTTCCCATAATTCAGCTAAAATAATCTTTTAAAAACAGACACTAAACCACGTATCTCTGCTGCTTACAACCTTTCCATAGTTTTCCTTTACCCTTAGGTTAAGTTCAAAAACATTAACAAGACATTGAAGAATGCCAGCTCCATGGTAATGGGAGACTTTGATTTATTTAAAGATAAATCATCAATTCCTTGAACAGTGACTGGCATATAGGAAATACTCAACAAATGTTTGTGGAATGCAAGAATTATTACAAGACTTGCCACAGAACTGCCCTATCTCTCTGGCTTTGTTATACAACACCTTTACCTTTGCTTTTCTTTCTCCTACTAAAAAGTATATATACGTTAAAATTTCTTCAAATTGTGCTCCTTCCTACCTCAGGGTCTTTGAATATGAAATTCCCTCTATCTAGAATATTCTTTTCCCACCTTTTGACTAGCTAATGTATCTTCATACATCAGTTTCACTTAGAAAACCATTTCCTTCAGGAGGTCTATCTTGAGCCTTGTCTTGGTCAAGCTCCTTGTTATATTCTCCTACAGCACTCTTTTATGACACTCCTCATCCTTGTACTTGGTCAGTGTCTATCTTTCCCATTAGATGCTAAGATTCACGAGGACAGGTTGGGATTTGTTTTATTCCGTGCTGATTTTTCTTGCCTACCATAATTTTTTTGAGCTGGCACAAAAGCAGGCACTCAGAAATTACCCATTTGAATGAATACATGAATAAATAAATGAATGAAAGAATGAGATGACAAGGTGAGCAAAAGAGATAGGTGGTCCCATTTATATGCAGTATTTATCAAGTACCATCTGTGAGAGCAGGGAAGAAGAGAACCATTATATTCCACAACATGATAATGATGGTGAAAAGAGATTTAAAAAAAAGAGAAATTGCTCAATCTAGATTACCTGAGAAGCGTCAACTGATGTGTCCTCCTTATTTTCTTTGGTAGCTCTGTTTTAATATAAATAAAATTGTTTCACTCATGGGAAGATTGACAGAATTTTGTTCGACAATGAAGATTTTAATTTCTAAATTTTGAGGCCCCATAAATTACATCTTTTAGCTTATTAAAAATAACGTCATTACAAAAATAAGTTTATGAAATCGAACATTTATGATGAACATCAATCCAATTGCTTAATTTACTAAGACGTAAATATATCTGAATTTTCTTCTTTACCCTTAAAAAAACTTCATCAGTTTTTTTACTATATGTGTAATACACAATCCACTATTGAAAGAAAACATAAGCAAGGCAGGCAGAACAGAGCTGCCCTCCCCAATTTTACCCTAGTACAGAGCAACACAATGCACTGCCTTCCAAAATGATTGTGACAACTTACTCTATCGTGTTCAGTTGGATTTGAGAGCTCATTTCTCCCCATTCATAACAATACTGGACCTTATACACTTTTAAAATCTTTGCCAATCTAAAATTTTAGGAAAGCCTTTCCTGCCTGAGAATGTTCTGGTGGTATCTCAAGTTTTTATTTCAGCTGCCCTACCAATGCATTGATTAGCATGAATTTTGTACAAAGGATTTTAAAAACTGGAATGTAATTTTTTAAAAGATTTATTTATTTATTTATAAGACAGAGAGAGAGAGATCACAAGTAGGCAGAGAGGCAGGCAGAGAGAGAGGAGGAAGCAGGCTCCCCGCTGAGCAGACAGCCCGATGCGGACCTCGATCTCAGGATCCTGAGATCATGACCTGAGCCGAAGGCAGAGGCTTTAACCCACTGAGCCACCCAGGCGCCCTGGAATGTAATTTTTTTAAATGTAATTTGTTAAAGAGAAAAAAAAAAACAACTCATTTCCTCAAATCAAAAAATTATTTTAGAAAAGACAATACAATGCAATCTGAATATCTTTCATTAAAGCTGTAAACTACCTTTTTATATATTAAATGATGTTTCTATCTCTTCTATGAATTGTCTATTCATCCGCATTATGTTAATTTTTTTAGTGTAAACTAAAATATATGAATATGAAAGGGTACATAATATAAGTTCAGAGGTTAAAGACTAATACTAAAGTGAACAACTGTGAACCCACATAAGCAACAGAGATGATTTGTTCCGTTGGAGTTCCTGTGTTCCTTTCCTCAAATGTATCCTCCACCTCCTCCCCCTATCCTTCGGAGGTAAACACTTTACTAAATTTTGTGTGAAACCATTTCCCTCCCGTTTTTTTATAGCATTCCCCCAAGTGTATGAGTCCCCAAACATATATTTGGATTTGCCTTTTAAAAACTTTCATACAGAGATATACTGTAACATACTTTTTTCACTTTTTGGGGAAGTCTTATTTTAATTTGCAGTTTCCGGATGATGTTGAACATCTTTTCATGTGTTTACTTGCCATCCGTGTAACTTTTTTGGCAAGATGTCTGTTCAGCTCTTTTGCACACTTTAAAGTTGGGTGTTCAATTTTCTTATCATTGAATTTTAAGAGTTCTTTGTATGTTTTGGGTAGCAATTCTTTATCTGACATATCTTTTGCAAATATTTCTTCCAGTCTGTGGCTTGTCTTCTCATTTTCTGGACATTGTTTTTCACAAAGTCTTTAATTTTCATGATTCCTTTTCTGCATCTATTGAGATGCACTTGATCATGATGTATGATTCTTTTAAAGTATTGCTGGATTTGGTTTGCTAATATTTTGCATAGGATTTTTTTTAATCAATGTTCATCATGAATATTGGTTGCAGTTTATTTTTTAATGATAGGTAATGTTGGCCTTATAGAATAAGCATGGAAGCATTCATTCCTCTTCAATTTTTTTGTAATACTTTTAGAAGAATAGGTTATTAACTTCTCTTTAAATATTTTGTAGAATTCGCTTGTGAAGTCATCTAGTCCTGGATTTTTGTTTGCTGGGAGTTTTTGGATTACTGATTCAGTTTTATTACTAGTAATTAGTTCATATTTTCTATTTCTTCTTGATGTAGTCTTGGAAGACTATGTATTTTAGGATTTATCCATTTCTTCTAGGTTCTCCTATTTGCTGGCATGTAATTGTTTACAATGGTCTCTTATGATCCTTTGTATTTCTATGGTATTGACCATAAAATCTCATGTTTCTTTGATTTATTTGGACCGTCTCTTCTTGACAAGTCTGGATAAAGATTTATCAATTTTGTTTATCTTTTCAAAGTACTAGCTTTGTACGTGCCTATATGTGTATAAAGTTCATCTGGTCTAATGTGTCATTTCTTGTTGGATCTTTCCCTTCATCATTATTATGTGATGGCCTTCTTTCTTGTTACAGTCTTTGTTTTAAAGTCTGTTTGGTCACTTAAGTTGAAGCATATTCTAAATGCATTAAATTTTTACTCTTCCCATATCATGTTTTACGTTTTGGACATCATATTTTACATCTCACTATTTTGTGTATCCCTTGACTAATTATTGTAGGTCTGATTGTTTTACTTTTTTAAGATTTATTTTTTTATTTAAGAGGGTCAGAAAGAGAGAGAAAGCACAAGAGCGGGGAGGATCAGAGGGAGAAGCAGACTGCCTACTGAGCAGGGAGCCTGATGCGGAACTCAGTCCTAGGACTACAGGATCGTGAACTGACCTGAAGGTGGTTGCCCAAATGAGCCAGCTAGGTGCCCCTGATCTAGACAGTTTTATTACTTTTGTGTTTTAAACTTATACAAGCTATGCAGGTGGCTGGACTACCTTTATTAGACATTTATCTTTACCAGTGAGTTTTTTTTCTTTTATAATTTTTTTATTTCTAGTTGTGGACTTTTCTTTCCTATTTAAGGAAGTCCCTTTAACATATCTCGGAAGGCTGGTTTCATGTTGATGAACTCCTTTAGCATTTGCTTATTTGGGAAACCCTTATTTCTCCTTCAATTCTGAAGGATAACCTTGCTAGGTAAAGTATTCTTAATTGTAAGTCTTTCTCCTCTCAACACTGAATATATAGCGTCATTTTCTTCTGTCCTGTTAACTTTAGGGGTTTCCTTTATATGTAACTAGTTTTTCCCTTGCTGTTTCCAAGATTCCCTCATCTTTAACTATTGATACTTCTACTGTAATGTGTCTTGGGGTGGGTCTCTTTGAGTTCTATCTTATTTGGGTCTCTCTCGGTGCTTTCTGGACTTGGATGTCTGTTTCTTTCACCAGATTAGAGAAGTTTTCTCCTATTCTTTTTTTAAAGAAAAACTTTATTTGAGAGAGAAAAAAAGAGAACAAGTTGCAGGGAGGGGCAGAGGGAGAAGCAGCAGCAAACTCCCTGCTAAGGACAGAGCCCAACACAGACTTGACCCCCACACCCTGAGATCATGACCCAAGCTGAAATCAGATGCTTTAATCAACTGAGCCACCCAGGCCCCCATTATTTCTTTAAATAGGGTTCCTATCCCTTTTTTTCTCTCTCTTCTCCTGGGACCCCATAAAATATGAATGTTAGTATGTTTGATGTCCCAGTGGTATCTTAAACTATCCTCATTAAAAACATTTTTTTTTCTTTTTGCTGCTCTGACTGGGTGATTTACAGTACCCTGTCTTCAGATTGCTGATCTGTTCTTCTGCCTCATCTAATCTGTTGATTCCCTTTAGTGTATGTTTCACTTCAGTTACTGTATCCTTCCGCTGATGGGTTCTTTTTGCATTTACTATCACTTGTTGAAGTTTTCACTGTGTTCATCTATTCTTCTCCTGAGTTTGGTGAGCATCTTTCTGACCATTATTGCTTATCTCTGTTTCTTTAGTTCTTTTTCTGAAATTTTGCCTTGTTTTTTCATTTGGAATATATTCTTCTGTCTCCTCATTTTACTAAGTCTCTGTTTCTGTTTATTAGGTAGATGAGTTACATCTCCTGATCTTGAAGGAATGGCTTTATGCAGAAGGTATCTTTTTTTAAAAAAAAGCTTTATTTATTTATTTGACAGAGAGAGATCACAAGTAGGCAGAGAAGCAGGCAGAGAGAGGAGAAAGCAGGTTCCCTGCTGAGCAGAGAGCCCGATACGGGCCTCAATCCCAGGACCCTGAGATCATGACTTGAACTGAAGGCAGAGGCTTTAACCCACTGAGCCACCCAGGCGCCCTATGCAGAAGGTATCTTGTAGGCCCAGCAGCATAAACCCTCTAGCTACCCCAGTCAGGTGCCCCAAAAGTGTTCCCTATGTGGGCTGCATGTACCTTCCTGTAGTGACTGGGTTGCAACTGGCGCAGACTCACAGATGTACAGTGCTATCCTCCAGCATGACCATCTGTAAGATCTGACTATGACTGCTATGGTCATGCTGGTTAGCGGGGCTAGCCCCTGGCCCATCTGACTGAGAGATCTGGTTGTGACTATCTGGATATGCTGGTGCGTGGGGTTGGTCCCTGGCATGGCTGGCTGGGGGCCTGGCTCTGACAGCTGTGGCTGCACTGGTGGGTGGGGCATGTCTCTTGTGTGGCTTGCTAAGGGGTCCAGTTGTGACTGCTGTGGGTGTTCTAGTTTGTAGGGCTGCCTCCCCCAGGTGGAGGTGCTTAGGGGGGGTTCTGGTTCTAGCTGAGGCTGCCCGCTGCAGGTACTGGGGTTGAAGGCTGCTTAGGAGGAGCTCTGATGCTACCCAAGGGTGCCCACTGGGAATACTGGGTGCAGAGACACTTGGGAGAGGGTCCAGGCTGGGAAGTGGCTTGGGTGGAGCAAGTCTGTATGGGAACACTGGATGAGGTGAGTGGCACTAGCACAGTGAATACAGAGTGCCAGAGATGACACCACCAACGCTGGGCCAGCTGGTAGAATGGTACCCATCGTCCATCTGGCCCTGAAGGACATTCCAACAGATACCCGCCATTCTGGCACAGGCCCTAAAATTAGTCAGTGGGTCTCGTTCACATGTAACCCAGGTGTTTCTCAGGTCGTTGCCTCTGTGCGGGGACTCAAGGCCAAGTGTGACTGTGCACATGCCATTTAGGAGTAGGGTCAGTTTCCTACTGCTCTCTGACTCTCTTGGACATAAGAACTGTTGGTTTTCAAAGCCAGACATTATGGGTGCTCATCTTCCTGGTGTAGGTTCTCTGGGATATGGAGCCTGATATGGGGCTCAGGCCCCTTGTTCCTCAGGGCAGGCCTCTGTAGTTGTGATAGCCTTCCCACTTGTGGGTTACTGCACTGGGGGGTGTGAGACCTGACTAAACCATGTCTCTCCTCTGACCCATCTGGATGTGGTTTTTTCTTTATATCCTTATTGTGTATGATCTGTTCTTTAGTCTTTAGTCCCTTCTCAGAGATTGTTTTTTTTTTCTTTTTTTAAAGTAGGTTCCATGCTTAGCATGGACCCCAGTGTGGGCCTTGAACTCACCACCCTGAGACCGAGAACTGAGGATATATTAAGAGTATCAAATTGCAAAAGTCTGGGAATCATTCTTGTCATCAAGCCTGTATGTATTTGCACAGGTGAAAAGATGAAATATCTGAGAACACTATTTCAGCAAATAAAGTGAACAATTTTCCGTGGCAATATATCAACTATTTATGCAATTAGTAATCACAATCAGGTTTTCTAAAATTCTTCATATGTCAAGTAATGTGTAAAAATACCTTTGCTCAAGAGGAATCTGCAGGTGCTCAAAGTACAACTGGCCCATGGAGTTGATGCTCATCACTACCTCTTCTTCAGACACCAAATCTATCTTGAATGGGTTTGCTGTGACACGACACTTCAGATCTCCTTTTCCATCTGCCAATACCAGACTGTCTGCATTCCCTGCACATGAAATCAGCCTAGAAAATAAAACGAGAAAAACAGATTTACATGGCTCAATATACTTCTCAATTCAAATCAATGTGTAAAAGGGGCACCTGGGTGGCTCAGTCAGTTAAGAATCTGGCTCTTGATTTCAGCTCAGGTCATGATCTCAGGTTTGAGACTGAGTGCTGTGTTGGGCTCCATGCTGGGTGAGGAGTCTGCTTGAGATTCTCTCTCGCTTGCCCTCTGGCCCTTCTCACCATGCCCCCCCATCCCCAGCATGAGCTCTCTCTTAAAAAAAACAACTTGTAAATCAATACTCATGTAGCACAGATAAAGCAGTGGAAAGCAGCAACTGAGAACACGGGTTATGGTGTCAGAAAGCCTGGATTGAACATGGCCCTATCATGCCCTAGGTGTACAACTTTGGACAAATAATTAATCAGTCTATCCAGTTCTCAGTTTCCTTATCTATAAAGTAGAAATATAAAAGCAAGAATAAATAGAGCTTTTGGGGAGAATTAAATAAGATCACACACGCAGGACACCCGGCAGTGGCTGGCACGTAGTGAAGAGTAAATGCGGGCTGTCATCACCGTTACCCGGGTCTGGACAGTCTAGTTAACACTTTGGTGCACTAAACACTTCGCTTTTCTCTCTCATCCCAGCCATACCCTCAGAAACCAACGAAATAACCTAGATTGGATTTTGACTCACTGAATCCACAGGGAGATGGAATCTCTCCTGACTTCTATCAGTCCCTAATTTGACAGACTGTTAGGATATTCTGGATCCCCAGGAATTATCTAAGCTTAGAGACAGCACTTAAAATCCCTCAGAGGTCTAGACATCCCTTTCTCTGGTGCACAGTCATCCTGGTAAATGGTCACATGCCACTTTAGGGAAGGTGATGAGGGATATTTTATGTTCTCATTATATCCTTCTCAAGTCCTTCTCCACGGATTCTAGGCCTCCCCCTCAATCAAGATGCCTGGGTTCTGGAAACCGTCTGGAGTTAGGTGAGAGGTTGTATCTCATTGTTCATGAAACTGAGTTCTTTCGGTTGTTCCACTTTAGTGAATCTATTTCAGTCCAATGGACCCTGCGATATTTTGTTCACTGCCCCAGGGATTAAACCATTTTCTGTACCATATGGAAACATGTTTACCTTGTCTCTAACAACTAGATGCTGCTACTTTCATTCTGCCACCTGAAGTCTCGTTGTCTCCACTGAAATCAGGGAGCCCCTCTTTGTCTTTTTTAAGATTTTATTTATTTGATGGGGCGCCTGGGTAGCTCAGTTGTTAAGTGTCTGCCTTGGCTTGGGTCATGTGGGATCGAGCCCCGCACTGGGCTCCCTCCTTGATGGGAAGCCTGCTTCTCCTTCTCCTACTTCCCCTGCTTGTGTTCCCTCTCAAGTTATGTCTCTCTTTGTCAAATAAATAAATAAATACATAAATAAATCTTTTTTTAATAAAGATTTTATTTATTTATTTGACAGGGAGATCACAAATAGGCAGAGAGGCAGGCAGAGAAAGAGGGGGAAGCAGGCTCCCTGCTGAGCAGAGAGCCCAATGTGGGACTTGATCCCAGGACCCTGAGATTATGACCTGAGCCGAAGGCAGAGGCTTAACCCTCTGAGCCACCCAGGTGCCCTAAATACATAAATAAATCTTTAAAAAAATTTTTTATTTATTAGAGAGAGAGTGAGCAAGCTGGAGGAGGGGAAGTGGGAAGGGCAGAGGGAGAGGGAGAAGCAGACTTCCTGCTGAGCAGGCAGCATCCCAGGACCCTGAGATAATGACCTGAGCTGAAGGCAGCTGCTTAAACACCCAAGTGCCCCTCAGGAAGCCCATTTTGATGGCATCATTTCCCACCATTACGACTAGCTCACAGAAAACATTCACTCACTCACTACGGTGAAGTGAGTGTATTTAGAGGTATGGCCTTTGAAGGAAATAACCATGTTATCAGGAGATATAATTTATTGCAACAATTTTAAATTTGTATTTTTTTAAAGATTTTATTTATTTATTTGACAGAGAGAAACACAGCCAGAGAGGGAACACAAGCAGGGGGACTTGCTTGAGAAGCAGGCTTCCCGCCAAGCAGGGAGCCCGATGTGGGACTCGATCCCGGGTCTTTGGGATCATGACCTGAGCCGAAGGTAGTCGCTTAACCAACTGAGCCACCCAGGCGCCCCACAAACTGCCAAGTCTTAAGAACAATCTCTTTTTAATTCCTATTTCCTAAGTTCGTGGCATATAGTAACAGCCCAACGAATAGACAGACCTAGTCTGAATTTATGATGGTTTTACTATAATTGAAATAATTTATCCTTATAATTTGAATTTATTAAATTTTTATGAAAAAATAATTACATAAAACTATGATAATGATATAGTGAAAATTAAAGCATCTGGCATAATCTTTTATTCCCTTGGTGAAATAATATAAAAAAGAACGACAGGAATGAACAGGCAAAATCATGTTAAAATATCACTGAGCGGTATGCTGAGATCTGAAGAAGATGCCGCAGTGATATGGAAAATACCTTTTAATCTCCAAAGATTTTTTTTTCACCTAGACACTGATGATTAATTTATCTCTGACTCTCAATTAAATTACATGTTAGACTTCTGAGACTACCGTTAATTAAAAGTGAGTCAGCCTAACTATATAAATTATGGTAAGCGAGTCTGGCTACTGCATTAGTTCTCTAGAGCCCTGCTGCTAATCTGAGGAAATTAAGTAACTCTGCTTCTGCTTGTTCACAAAGTCAGGCTGATGAATCATGTTCTTTGTGAAAAGGACAGCAGGGATCAAAAGCTCTGTGTCTCCCCATTTATAAATGTCAATCAATCACATGATGCAGGAAGAGAAAACAGAATGGATAACATACAAAATGGATAAATTTATCCCCAAATAACTGAAAACAAACTTGGCAAGTGATGGGTAGCTTTGACGAGAGAAAACAGGAGGCACGTACAAAATCTGCCACTCTAGGCATGGTAAGAGCCCCCATTGAGGGTGTGTCCAAGATCTCTTGTTCCGTGGCTTACCTTACAGTGCTGGGCTTGCTTGTGAGGACATCAGGAACTTCATACCTGGGTTTCAAGGGAGTTTCTTCATTGATTTTAAGCCTGAAAATATTTCCCTCTATACCATAAATTTCAGCCACAAGGGGAACCTGGGAACAGACATGAGATTAGTTTCAATAGGTTATTACCTCAGTGATTGTCTGTTCTACAGGCAAAGTGCAAACATAAGAAACTATGTTTGGGGCGCCTGGCTGGCTCAGTCGGTTAAGCATCTGCCTTCAGTTCAGGTCATGATCCCAGGGGCCTCACTGGGAGTCTGCTTCTCCCCCTGCCCCTTCCCTCTGCTTGTGCTCCCTCTTTCTCTCTAATAAATAAAATCTTAAAAAAAAAAAGAAGCTATATTTGAATTATTATAGGCCAAGTAAACTGGAGAACAATGGGAATTATGAAGGAAAAAGCTCCCCAATCTTCGTATGTACTTGTCTGGCTATACTTGTGGTAGAACAAGAAATACCTTCCATGTGTTCTATGGCTAGGCAAACATGTAATTGTCCACACTAGGGCCTTCAAGGATAAAAGAGGTCTCTATTAATAATTATACAGAATGATAGGCATAAACTGAAACTTCTTTTGGAAAGCTGGGACCCATGGCTCCTTTAATATGACAAATTGCAGCTATCTTAAGAACTTGATGTTAAAACTAAGGCAACTGGATTACAGCTGAATGAAAGATGAAGGATAACAAGCCACAGAATGGAAAGGAATAGAGAATAAAATCGTGGTCACGGGGGTTCCCTAGGATAGATTTTGATTAAGCCTTGCTGTACTAAAACCAAGGCATTTCCTGCATAACTGGGAATAAAAAGAACTTTCTCAAGAGGTTGGGATACTCTCAGCTTAAGAGGCTGGGGAATTTAGGTAAAATTCTGCCTACAGTGGGACATGGAAGCAACACAGAATTATAGAAAGTAGGGGCGCCTGGGTGGCTCAGTTGGTTAAGCGACTGCCTTCGGCTCAGGTCATGATCCCGGAGACCCGGGATCGAGTCCCACATCGGGCTGCCTGCTCGGTGGGAAGCCTGCTTCTCCCTCTCTCACTCCCCCTGCTTGTGTTCCCTCTCTGGCTGTGTTTCTCTCTGTCAAATAAATAAAAAGAAAATCTTAAAAAAAAAAAAAAGAATTATAGAAAGTAGAGGGATTGAGGAATTAAAAAAAACAACAAACCTCAAGAGAATAGAAATGGCTAGCTTTAGGTTACAAAATGAGGCATCTAGATCAGAGAAATATGTATTTTCTTAATATGCAGTCATCTTTATTCACATATACATTAGAATCAGACATGGATCTTTAATTAAAAAAAAATCTAGGCTCTCTGGGGCTTTTATTTTCCATTCATTTATGTAGTTAGACAATCCAGTTTGGGGCGCCTACGTGGCTCAGTCATTGAGTGTCTGCCTTCAGCTCAGGTCATGATCCCGGAGTCCCAGGATCCTCCCGCCCCCCCACCCTTCCTGCTCAGCAGGAAGCCTGCTTCTCCCTCTCTCACTCCCCCTGCCTGTGCTCCCTCTCTAGCTGTGTTTCTGTCAAATAAATAAAATCTTTAAAAAAAAAAAAATCCAGTTTACTTGAGAATGGTGGAAAAGGCCAAGTAGTATATCAGTTTCATATGACAAGTTTTCTCCTCAGAGGTATTCTGGAGTCTTTGGGCATTTTAATGAACCTGCCCATTGTTCAGTGCCTTCTGCAGTGCCTTAGAGATTTCAGTGGGCACCTGGCCTATGGAACATTCTATTATTCTACTGACTCTTAAGGTAGGGTTCTGGGGCTATCCCTGAGAATTTGCTTTTCTAACTTATTTTCTAATTTGCTTTCTAACCTATTGTTCCCTTTGACTTACTCTAACAGGCAGTTCTAAAAAGGGGTTAAATATGCCCAAGCTTCCAAGCCTCCATGCTTAACTTACAAAATTACCGTTTACTTTATGATTCACTTTACTGACTCTCCCTGCGAAATAAAGGACCCAAAAGTATCACCTGCCAGTGTTAGATGAGGCTCCTCTCCTCTCCCCAAATTATTTAGGATTCTGAATGATAGTAGGCAACTCCAACCGAGCTAGTCTTTCTCCAAAAAGCTTGATCAGAGAAATATTTTGACAATTTTCAACCACTCTGCCGTATAGCCGTAATTAATAGCAAATCTTTCATTAAATCCTTCATGTGATGCCAAATTCTGGTTACACTCGGGGCATGTATTGTTACTGCAACATCTGTTCAATGAAAGGCTAAGCTGGGCTGGCTGTGTGACCTAGTACAGAGCAGGTACAGTGAGGTGCAAGTAAGACAGGAAGCAGGGAGACTATCACAGCACTTAAAAAACAAATGATTTTGCTGGAACTCTGGGTCCTGGGAATAACAGGAAAGTACTTAGGGCACTTGAGCGGTGACATGACACTTAAGAGTGACCAGGTAGAAAGTGCAATGGCTGTGGCTGCTTTTACAGATGATTCGTAAGGTAGGGTCATAGTAGAGCAGTAGTGAGCACAGCGTGACTATTTTTTCTAGTTTTACTGAGATACACACATATTGTGCGAATTTAAGGTGTACACAGGGTTGATTTGATACTTATATATCACAAGATGGTAACCACTGCAGCATTAACAACCGACTGTATCATATAATTACCATCTCCTTTTTGTGATGAGAACATTTAAGATCTACTCTTTTGGCAACTTCAAGTATATAATAGAGTATTATCAGTTATAATCACTATGCTGTACAGGAGAATCCCCGGAACTTATTTCATGTACAGGTGGAAGTTGATACTCTTTGACCAGCATCACCCTTCCCCCCACCCCAGTCATAATTATTCCTTTCACTTCTAACGTTCTTTAGTAAATTTAATGACTTCAAGTATGCCATCAGAATTCTAAGATTTAAAAATGTGCTCAAATACAAGGAAAGCTGAAATTCTGTTAGAATATGTGTTATCTCCTAAGTGAGACCTATATTGCCTTTGCTTTCTCAAATTCAACTAACATTTACTTGGCATCTAATATTATGATGTGCCGTGAAAAAGATGACCAAACTTCTAGAAGGAAACTGCAATTTACAGACAAAACACAGTAAACTTAAAGCATGCGCTAAGCGCTGAGGGAGAGGGACAAGGACAGTGCTGCGGGAGAGCAAGAGGGAATATGAGGATGACTGTAAGGAGACGGGTTCCGGGCTATCTCTGGAGGAGCAGGGCCTTCAGGGACTAGCAGGACTCTGGGGAGGCAAAATGAGCAAGAACATCCTAAGTAGAAGGCACACAGGCTGTCTGCATATGATGAGCAAATTGCCCCTCGTTTCCGTACTCAGAGAGCCTCCCAGTTTTAGTAAAATAGCTCTCTTTAAATACAATTAAAAAAACAACAACAAAGATTGATCTGTGTATTCTGTTCTTGAGGCTGCAGCTCAGGAAAGAATCCTAATTCTGTGAGAAGGCAGTTAATAACCTCACTTACCCTTACCATAATGACCTTTTATAACCAAACACACAAATCAGAGTCAAAGCTCTATTTTGTTTTCATTTTAGCTTAATTAAGCAAATGATGTTTTTTCCAATAGGCGATCCTTTTCAAGGTCAATATTCAGAGTCATTCACATCTCCTACCATTACCGACATAGCTCTCATGTTCCAAGCATTTAATCTCCCTAGACATGAGTATGCTCTGTTTCTATGATCTGGCTCATGCTGTTTTTATTGACTTAAAAACATTTATTTAAGCAGCAACAGATTTTCAAAAGTCCAATAAACAAACTATGTGAGTTAAAGAGAGTAGGTAGTAGCTTGGAGCCCCTACTTTTGAGCCCTTCCCTGACTTGAGCCCTGAGACACCTCCATGGAGACCTGTGGTTAACAGTTTAAAAACCACTTCTCTGGGTTTCTTAACTGCCAATTATTGCCTAATTCTTCCACCAAAACCTTGCTCGTGTCAAAAAGCCTGGGCATGAATGTTAAATTCTTCTAACACATTAAGAATTTCTCTCTGTTCCTTTTCTCTTCCTGTCTGGACATTTATGAAAAAAGTAATATACAAATAAATGATGGAATCTCTTCCTCCTGTTAGTGATGATTGGAAATGACAATGAAAAGATATGTTAACTTACAGAAGCTAGACTGCCTAAACTAGGAGTTAGTGTGAATACTTAGGTCATAGTAGCAGTTACAGTCAGAAGTGAAGCAAGACAGATTTATATAAAACAAGTGAAGAACGTGTAGCTGAGCATTTTAAATAATGAAACAGTATGGATTTTGCTCCCTTAAAAATACTTAAAATCTTGGGCACCTGGGTGGCTCAGTGGGTTAAGCCTCTGCCTTCAGCTCAGGTCACGATCTCAGGGTCCTGGGATGAAGACCTAGTCGGGCTCTATGCTCGGCAGGGAGCCTGCTTCCTCCTTTCTCTCTGCCTGCCTCTCTGCCTACTTGTGATCTCTCTGTCAATAAATAAAATCTTTTAAAAAATATTTAAAATCTGTAAATGTCCATCTACAAAGAGAAAATGAGAAAAATCCTCAGAGAAAGGAATCCATCTTCGAGGTTCCTTTTAATACTACAAGTCTCCATTTGCTTTCTCATAAAGCTTTATTCAGAAATTCACGTCTCACAGTCTGGGAAAGAGTATTCTCTTTTCCTATCTATTTTCTTTCATACTTAATAAAAACAAAACCTGGTAGTCTGTTATCCATAAATTTAGCTTATTGTTTTTGGCCATACGGGCAAAATATCAAGTTGTAAAAAACGGCGGTGGGAGAAACAGACTTGTCTTTGTACTCAAGTAATGGACGGATCAGTTACCTTAAAACAAAACCTGTTATTTACCCAACTGGGAGTCACAACTAGTAGAGATGGTGATGGACTTAACAAACAGCCCTAGAACACATATTAAAATGGCAGTGGGTATTAGGAATGGAAATGAAGACCCTGTCAACTTCTTGATGGGTACAGACCTTGCCTTTCCTTTGGCACCAAGTGTCTTCACTATGCTCTAAGGAACAATTCACCTAAAGGGCCTACAAGAGTGAGCAAGTTGTAGATCAACGCCTCCCAGGATTCACAGGACCGCCTAAGAGGTCATTACATTGCCACAGGGCACTAATTGCCCCTCCATTGTTGCAGCAAGCTGATTTACTGCAAGAGCTAATTCTCTACAGAGAATCCTGGCGAGTTCCCGCTGGCCATTAGCCTGTTCCCCAAGGACAATTAGCCTGTCCAGGTGTACTTCTGGGTGTTTGGCTAGTTCCCAAATAAGCTGCCTATTCATGGCCGCTTCTGCAGAAACACTACTGGCTACGAAGTGGTAGTTCTTCCTCATGTGCTGAAGGGGTGGCTGGTTGGGCAAAATCCCATTTTCATTAGGCTTAGAGGCAAAGGGGTAACTTCACGGAGGTGCTTAGAAATATCCCTGCATCCCTGGAGATGCTGCCAGAAGTGGGGTCTCTGGTGAAAACTCACCAACAGGCTGCAAAAGAAAGGAATCATGTAGCTAAAAGGTCATCCACGTCATAAAAAAGCCTCAAAATTGGCAATATAAAGCAGGTCAAAGACACAGGTCTGTTCCAGATAGCCTTGCTAGCAGTGCTTTTTGGCTAGACTCAGAGGACAGAATGCTGCTCTGCTCTGAAGCCACAAGACTGAGTCTTCCCTGTTTCTCAATCCAGGTCAAATTCTCATGGAAGGTAAAAAAAAGAAAAGATTGGTAATAGAAAAAGACAGCTTTAAAAAGCAGTCAATATTTTACTGTTAGCTTTCTTTTGGAAGTCTCTTTATCAAATATCTACCTGATTATTTTTTCACCAGGTACAGGCAGCATACTATCCTGGGACTCTGTGAGAAAATTTTAGGCAGTTTAACTGGCTTTTCTTCAAAGCCTAGATGTCCTGAGCTGGAGACAGCACACAGGGCCACACTTCAGCTTGTTCTGTAAAATGACCGTGTCCCAGGAACATCATGTTTGCTACGGACTAAATTCTGTCTTCCCCCATCTCCAAATTCGTAAAGTTAAACCACTACCACTCAATTTGGTGGTATTTGGAGGAGGGGCCTTTGGAAAGTGATTAGGTTTAGGTAAGGTCATGAGGGTGAGGTTATGATGGGATTAGTGCCCTTAGAAGAAACCAGAGAATTAGCTCTCTCTCCACTATTTGAAAATATAGAAAGAAGGTAACAGTCGTGGAAGCCAAGAAAAGGGTCCCCAAAGACACCTTCATTTTGGATTTCCCAGACTCTAGAACTATGGCAAATCCATATCTGTTGTTTAAGATACCCAGTCTATGGGAACCTGAGCTAAGACAATGCTGAATGAAGCTTGGTTCTGTTTGCTGATTGCTTATGTTGGGGGAAGGGACTGAGAAGAAGATTTCAAAAATTAACAGTAGATCTCAACAATAAAGTCGCCGCTTTCAGGCAGGCCCAGGTCCTCATTGTCTCTCCCAGACTGACAGAGGACACGAAATCCTGAGTCCCTCTTAGTCATCTCAACTCTGAGCGACAAGGAAAACCTTAAATTGGAATTTAGCCCAGAATTTCAGGGTGACCATCTAAACATATACATTTGCCTGAGATCAAAGCATGTAGATTCTCTATGCATTCCCAATATTTCTAATACCTCAATATGAAGTCTGTTCCAAGGGGTCCTCAAAGTTCTCAGTCCTGAGAGCCATGTTGCTGACAGCCGGGATAACCTAACCTTGCTCGTTGGGCTTCTCAACTCCCTTCTGAGCCATGTGCTGTCTTGGCGCTGAGATTCTATGGGTCCTCCTGGACTGTCACTTCTTTTTCTTGGAGGCATCTAGATCTGGTAGACTCTGGTTCTGGCACCTGACCTGAAGAGCATTGTCTCTCATGTTTTCAGGCTCCAAAGAGGGATGTGTGTAGACAACTGATCTACAGTATGTAAAAGGTTGTGTGTGGGGATTTACCACTAACTGCGCCAGTATCAAGATCCATGGACATTTGCGTTGTGGCCCACGGAGTGCTTTTGCCTCATTCTCTTTGCTTCACCATGAGGCTTCATGACAGTGGATGTTCAGATGCTCAGTATACCAAGGGTCCCCAAAGATGGAAAGTGATTCTTGCCCTGACTATCGGATAGCTATAACTCTTTGGGTTTAGACACACTGCAGACAGGAAGGAAAATAAGCAAATGACAAAAACAAAACAAAAAAAACAAAAACAAAAAAACCCCAAAGAATAAGGAAAGGTACTTAACATCTGCTGGCAGGCTTAATGACTATGACCTGTGGAAGGTCTCTAGTGCGCTCTTTGCATTTCCTGGAGCCAACTGCTTCTGCTGACGCTGAACACAGAGGTCTGGCTGGGTGTCAGGCTGTTAGACCACAAGCAAATGGCACGTGGCTCTCCAGAAAGGAAAGCAGTGCTACTGCATGTTTTCCCATGAACAGCTATCGAACTATGCTAAAAAAAATTATCAGTACAGACTTAGATCAGTTGTAGAGGACCTACGACTTTGCAGGGGGAGGGAATAGGGACCAGGAGCTGAGACCTCAAAGCGTCAAAAATGCCAAGCAAGGGGTATAAAAATAGGTGGTATAAAAGCAGCACTAAGTTTCAGAGAAAGGTTAACCATCCCATCTGTGTAGTTAAGAGACATGAACTACGTATATTGCTACCATAATACACCCTTAAGTAAGAACACAGAACTGTTGATATGATTTTAGCCCTTATTTGGAATTTGGGTAAGAGAAGTATGTTAGAAAATTCCACATCTATGAAATAGCTAAATTTTCTAAAACTTCGTAACAAAAGTAGCCCGCCTCAGTGTGCAACTGCTTCTCCAGTTGGGGAATAAAGTTGGAACCTTTTGCTAAATTAAAGGTCTTAGAAACATTACAGAGAACCCCCTGTTGTGGAGCAGTTTTTATTCTGTCTTCCCTAAAGAGGATCCTCAGTGCAGCAACACGGCTACGCCACAGGGACAGCTCTCACAACTCTGCAGGGAAAGGGGGGATTTCTTCTCAGTTGCGTGTCAGGGAACCTGGACTGTCTTTTAGTTACATGAGCTGCCAATTAAGCCAGATTGGTTTGAGAGGCCTTAGATACATCTGTGAGGTCAGTCTGGAAGCATGGGTACTTGTGCACCGCCATCCTTCCTAGCTCAGCTCATGGAGCACTTCTTCTGTGACCGGTGCATCTGAAGTAGCATGGTAACATGACAAGTGAGAAAAAGTACTTAATGTACTGCTCTGGTACTTTCAGTATGTAATAGCCTGGATGATCTGCTTTTGAAGCAGCCCAGGAGATGGAACATTTGTGACTTAGGTTTTCAACTATACAGTCCCTTGCTCCCCTGAGGTCTGGACGGTCCCTGAATCCACACCTTGCTCGGGCTGCATGCTCAACTGCACCTGTGTAACAGTGACAGAACATGGGCGCTTGACAGAGTTGACAGATGCAGGGGAAAACTCTGTGACTTTGAGCCAGTGACTTTCTGGTCACCTTTTTGTATTATGCAGGCTAATTAAAAGGAAATAAGGAAAGCATGTGATACAGGCAATCTGTCAGTTAATATTCACATTACTTTTAAACTAGTATTAGTATAGACATGAAAAAGATGACATTATTTCTCCAACAAAGTTTATTTCTGAAGCATACATAGTTTTAATTAGCCTTTGTGGAATTTTACTTCATTCAAACCCAACTTAACACAGGAACAAATAATTCTCTGTAGAAAATACTTCCCTCTCACCTTGGTTGTTTCATTGATGATTTGGAACTTGGTGCTGTCTTTGCCTGTCGTGGCTGAGTCTAGTGATGCCTGATAGGTGGATCTCCTGGAGAGCTGCTGTTTCTGACGCCTACAGATACACAGAATATAGATACCTAAAAATTATTTGTGACTGTCTGCATCCAAGAGACTATATTATCATGTGGAAGTCATTAAAATTCACTATGATGGCAAATGAACTGGGTCCAGACAGTATCAGCACTCTAATAAAGTACTAACAGGAGTACTTTGTTACTAGAGTGCCAATAAAATTAGTACAAATAAGAATAACACAAAAGAAATTGCACTGCCCGGGGCGCCTGGGTGACTCAGTTGGTTAAGCGACTGCCTTTGGCTCAGGTCATGATCCCGGAGACCCAGGATCGAGTCCCACATCAGGCTCCCTGCTCAGCGGGAGGCCTGCTTCTCCCTCTCTCACTCCCCCTACCTGTGTTCCCTCTCTGGCTGTGTTTCTCTCTGTCAAACAAATAAAATCTTTAAAAAAAAAAATTTTTTTTTAAAAAAAGAAATTGCACTGCCCAAAGACAGCATTTTGTGTCTTTTATTGAGAAGGTGGGGCAGTTTTCATAGATGACGTTTATTAGCTTGTTAATTTCTCTTCCTATTTACATGAAATGTACAGTTTAATAGAAACTCAATAAATTCTTATGGAAATCCAATATAATCTAGTGACTTAACAAAATGACCTAGAATTCCCTCTAAGGTACCAATTCAGAATTTAAGTGATCTGATTTTCTTCCTTTGGAGCAGTTTGAATAAATTAGAAATTTGTAACATAGGATACAGTTTTTGGTGGTTTCAGGTTTAGGGTCACACAAAGACACTCAACAAAAAGATTTTACAGAAATATTTTCTGAAGCTCTGGGGAAACAGGTAATTTTATACAGTGGTGATTAGAGTACAAAATGGTACAATCCCTATGGGAGTGTGTCTCTGGTAATAGGTACAATTTTAAATGTGTTTATTCTTTGATGCAGTAATACCATTCCTGGAAATTAATCCTATTAATACACTTGTAGATGTAGGAAAAGACACACGTATAGCTTTTCATTATGGCATGACTTTATAGCTAAAAGATTAAAAACTCAAGGATTTAGCAATAGGAAGGAGACCGAATAAATCACAGTACATCTACCCAACAGAATACTACACAGCCATAAAAAGAGCAGACAATCGCTATATACTCATGCAGAGCTCTTTGGAATAAACTATAAAGCAGGAAAAACAAAGAAATACAGAACAGCATATACAGGAAGCTATTTGGCATAAGAAAGGCAGTGACAGAGAATATATGTATTTACAAAAAGAAATACTGGGAGGATAAATAAGAAATTAATAAATGTGGTTACGTAGAAGGACAATATGTGGAATGGGGCGATAGGGGACAGGCATGGGAGCAACACTT